>QZGG01002283.1:0-41246 GCA_006409495.1 Sedum album
TACTATTAAGAGATGTAGGGGAATGCAAGCCTACATTCATGTCAGACAGACAAAAGGTACTCTTAGTATTTACTGTTAGTATTTAAATTTTCACTTCAGTAAATGCTAATTATTATACAATTTCTTGTAGGGACTGATTGAGGCTTTAAATCATCATGAAGTTGGGATTGAGAGGACTAGGGGTCTGCGTTCGACATTTGTACAATAACTTCAAAAAACAGTGGCCTGGTCAGTCTTACAAGGATGCAATATGGGCAGCTGCAAGGTCATTCACAAAGCATGATTTTGAGAAGCATATGGAGGAGATAAAACATGTTGATGAAGGCGCATATGTCTATCTGATGAGCCAGGATCCGAGAACATGGTCAAGGCATGGTTTTGACACTTCGACAAAGAGTATATGCTGCTAAACAATATTTGCAAGAGCTTCAACTCATATATATTATCTGCCAGAGACAAGTCTATCCTCACTATGGTTGAATGGATTAGACGCCAGTTGATGAGACGGTTTGTTGCGAAGCGTGAATCAATGAGGAATTATGTCCACAAATTTACACCTACTGCAAGGAAGTTAATAGAAAAATCTAAGGCAGAAGGAATGATGCGCTGTCAAGCACTATGGGGAGGGGAGAAGACATATGAGGTAACTCATTTCAGTTTAACATATGTAGTGGACATTGGTAGAAGGACATGTACTTGCCAGAGATGGAATTTATCAAGAATTCCTTGCCACATGCAATGTGCGCAATTTTGAAGGAGAGATTGAAAATAGAGGATTATGTTGACGATTGTTACTCAGTTGCGACATATTTAAGGGCCTATGGGGAGGTTATACATGCCATGCCTGGACAATATCAGCTGGACAAGTCCGACATGGTACCTTCGCTGCCACCAAAATTTGTGATCCAACCTGGACGCCTGAAGAAGAATGCAAGAAGGAGAGAACCCGGGGAAGAGCCGCCAAGCAAGACAAAGAGAATAAGAATATCTCAAAAGCGACATTGTAAAATCTGTGGAAAAGAGGGACATTACAAGAACAAATGTAGCATCACTCTCAGCAGCCACGGGTCTATGGACAAATCAGCTGGTAGCGGAAAGAGGAGAAAATATACAGAAAAGGTACAATAATTACTGTTAAACTTTGTTCTTATTATATGTGAATATCAATTTGAATGTTGCTGTGTTTTGTTTTCTCAGAATGCATCGAAAGAAAATGATTCTCTTTTGCCAAGTTCTAATGCAACATCAGAGACTGTCCAACCACAAGCTACCATAAATCAGGTAATTAGGTGGACAACAGAATTAATGGTTTGTTGTTAATTGTTGTTATTGTCTGTTAAACCTCATAATGCCTGGTATTTTCAAGTTGATGAATATATTTGTTGCTGTAGGATGTTTGCAGCCAGAATTAATGGTTTGTTGTCAAGTTGATGAATATAAGCGTGTGACTTTATTTTACATTTGTTGATGTAGGATGTTTGCAGCCAGACTATCCCTGCAGGCACGCGTATGCCAGATCCAGAGATAGTGCTTCGAAGATCGCCTAGGCATAGTGGTTACTCGGCTCAGGCTGTAGATCAAACTGCAGTAAGTGCACCCCCATTACCAAGGCGCTCATCTAGAAAACGTGGGAAGTCATCTGAGAACACTACACCAACTGCCCCTCCAAACCCTACACATTCTACAAAGAAGAATGTTAAAGGAAAAAAGTTTGGAGAATCAATCCCGGGAACTGCCGCTTTCAAACGTCCGCGAAAAGCTTGGAAGTGAAGTCTGTCCTAGGAAGTGTAGTCTGTCTTTGTAATGAACCATGTATTTCTGAACTTTTATTTGGTAACTTTTGTGCATCAGCTATGACTGTTAGAATGTACCATAAATCTAGTACTATGTATGGGATTATGTTTAGTTCCTGTTTGAAACTCAACTTGGTTCTATGAAAATTCAGGGAACTTTTGTTTTGGAAAATAGTTTTTGAAGTTTGAGAATATGGTTGTATGGAAATGCAGGAACTATTGAAACTTGTGTTTCAACTTCTGGTTTATGAGTTTGCAAATAAAACTAGGTTTACTTTACATTTGCAACAAATACAAAATAAAGGATTCAAATTACATTTCAAGTTTTACAAACATGTAAACTTACAAATACTTCACAAATGCTGGTACATAAACCACTTCACAACAATAACATTGGCTAACATAACTAATACAGACACTACTACGTACACCTTAATTCCCAACTTATTGTCAAACTTCCAAACCCTTGCGCGCAAATCATAGTTCTCGGCTTCAACCTTAATCTTATCTGCCACTAGTTTCTTGATCACATGTACAGCTCTATCAGGAAATGGATCATCCCTCCACATGAAAAAATTGCAACCCTTCTTTTCAGATCCATACAAACTGCAACCAAAAAATCTCCTCCCGTAATTGTTTTCAGTACGCGCAACACATTCCTTCGCGACTAAACCACATCTGCATTTTCTCTGAATGAAACTCATGGATGTTGAGTTCGTAGAAGACATCCAACACATCACAAAACAACATTCAACATTCAAATCTGATGCACAATACCACAAACAGATTCACAATAATCAATACTAAATTCATATAGCTAAATTTCAAATCTGAATTCACCAAGACACATCAAATTAATTACAGTACAAGTAACGCAAAATGCATTAAAATCTATCAAACCATTAAACAAACCAAATCCTAAATCAAATCCAAACTCAAAACTCAACTTCGCACAGAACGGGATACCGTGACTCAAAATCGTCTCTCAAAGTCAAAATCGTACCCGATATGATCTTACCAGACAAGCTTTTATCATTCACGACAAGATTGCCTCCCAATTCGGAATAAAATCGGCTACAGAACCGACGGTGAACAAGTATGGATTGTCGGATCTAGGGTTTCGTTATTAGATTGGCTTATATTTATAAAATGTAATATATAAACAAAAATTAAACGATTGAAATTACGTGTTTAACAGAAAACTTAACGGTACAGTGGATAGGTGGCGATGTGGTAACGGCGGATGTTATGTAGGTGGCGATTTGCAATATTGCAATATAGAGGTGGTTGGGTGAAATATGCCCTATTATACGGGTGGTTATCCGTAATTAACCCATTTTAAAACATGTTCGAAAAGTATAGAAATGAGATAAAAATAGTGGACAATGTAAAAAGAAATGACACATATACTTGTAATCACGAATACTGTATCAAAGTCATCATCATTGAAATCATCATAACTAAGGAAACCTAAACTTGGAACAGTATCAAATCATTTATCACCATAATAATCATAAATGGGTTTTCTGTAAATAGAAGTAATCATCATCGCGGCTTGCCAATAGATCATCTGATCGGTGGGTCGCCAGTTCTAACTGTCCTTAGAAATCACGGTTATCTTTCTACAAATCTTAATTTACTCTCGACAACTCAGCAATCTTTAAGGTTGTCGTCTCGGTGGGTGTTTCGCTCGCGATGACATAATTGCATGATATATCAACTAGAAATTGATACCAACTTGATGCAGTGCAGGTTGACCAATTAGAACGATAAAAATTGAGAATTTGTAGGTTCTGAAGAATTCTGAGAAGTTCACGATAGATAAATTAATAAGTTGTTGATATGAAGAATATCAAGAAATTGAAAAGCAAAATCATTGATTTTGTAAGAAATGTCGAAAACTTGACATATAAGGGGAAATCCTTAGTTTTAAATTCATCCTCAAAAAATTGTTTGAAAAACAATGAAAATATGTTTATATAGAAATAACATGAAACCATAAAACAGATTTTAAAAATACTAAATTATGGTCTAAAAAATCCAACAATTTGGCTCATATCACATTTGCTCCTTTCAAATGAACTAACCTTAACATAACTTGAAAGAAATCTGTGTATCATTTATTTTGCCTTCTCGACTATATGGAACATGACACATGCTAATAGAAGAAAATCTGTTATGGGTGTCCAAATGACACGAGGGTCCAAAAGTTCGCAAAGGGTTCGACAACCCGGTCAGGTACAAGCCTGACCCGATCTGCTTGTCGGTTCGATGGAATTCTGAGTCTGATACTTTAAGGTCGGGCTCGGGCTTGTATTTTGAAGCTTGCATGGCTCGAACGCTCGTTCACTTAAACTACACAATTTATGAATGTGAGTATCGAATTTATATTATTTAAAATATATATCGTTTATTTTTTACTATGAAAATATCTAATAAAGACAATGATAAAATATCCAACTCAAATTTAACATTGTTAAAAATATGAATATAAAAAACTAAAATCGAAATATTAATTTAAATTATGTATGTGTCAGATATCTTTATTTTTTAGAATTGTTATATAAAGCAAAATAGAGATATATGTTTCATGTAACTAAGTATTTAGTGCATAACAATTGATGTGCATAATTACATAGAGTTAGGATTAAAGAGGACATATAATTATTGTAAGACGGAAGAAGTTCATTTCAACCATTGATTTTAATTAATCTAACAATTGAAATCAAAATAATAATAATTAAGGGGTAATTGCAGTAAACTACCATTATAATAACCCGTTTTGCAGTAAACCACCATTTTAACGACTAATTACGAAATGAGTATATTATAATAGCGCCGTTATCAAAAAACCGCCATTTTTCACAACTCCGTTAGAAATTTTTAAACACGCGCGCCATTCGACGCGTGGGTATATAACTTTAATTCGGACAATTTCAAAAAACCACCATTATAAATTTATAATGTCTTGTTTTGCAAAAAATCACCATTTCAACAAATAACTACAAAATGACTCTATTTTAATATCTCAATTGTCAAAAACCACAATCTAAATATATAGGTAATGCTAGTGAATGGGGTTGAGGCTATGATTGTGGCTATCTTTGATTAGTAAAGCAATATACGTTTATTAATTTATAATCATACTAGACACGAAACCCAATGGAAGCATATTTGCAGTTGCGGGTGTGGTGAGAAGCTGTTATATTTTAGCTCAGAGTCGATCTTTAAGATCAATATAGAAAACAATTAGAGTTTAAAAGTAGTGATATAATATATCATATTTCATAAGATAAAATGAGAAAGTTACTTATTTAACTTCCATCGAGTTTAAAAGAATTGAACCGTACAGTCGATAATCATTAAACATTGATAATAAACTCTATAACAAGTATTTCTTTTTGCATTTTCTAACATTATTTTCTTCATTAACTTCCATCGAGATTAAATTGAAGCACCATGTAGCTAATAGATACTTATCAACAACTAAAATTATCATATGAGCATCTGATCTAGCATGAACAGTGCAGTTAGTAGTATTCTGATAATAAGTTATTGAAATGGTGGTTTTTCGTAAAACTGAGATTATATTAGTAGTTTTTCGGTAATAAATTTCAATATAAAATAATATTTTATTCCCACGTGTACACGCACTTAACAGAAGTTTTAACGGAATAGTGTCAATTGTGGTTTTTTGATAACGGAGGTATTAAAATATAGGCATTTCGTAATTAGTTGTTAAAATGGTGGTTTACTGCAAAACGAGATATTGTAATGGTGGTTTACTGCAGTTAACCCAATAATTAAATTAGGTTGTTGAGTTCTCAAAAATTGCGGGTGGTTGAGATTGACGATTATCAATATCATCCATTAGATTAATACAAATCAATGGCTGGGATGACGTCTTTCAGTCTCACAAAAATTCGTTTGTCCTTCTTGAATCAATTCCTAATTACATAAAATATTTAAACAAATTGTGGCTTCAAAAAATAATGTCATGCCTTTTTAAGAAAAGATAATTTACTTAAAAAAATATATGACTTAATAGATGATTAAAAATATTTTGAAATGATATAAATAAATCAATTTATTTTTTGAAAAACCCATGACAGTCCGATTCAATCAAGTCAAACCCCAGGTCAACAGTCTTCTTAAAGCTCGTGTGCTTTTGAATGTTGAGAAGGCCCTGTCCGATTCTTTGAAGGGTCTGAATATTTGCTATTTATGGTTCAGATTTGAGATATCAGGGTGAGGCCGGCTCGATGGACACCCTTAAAATCCGTTGTCCTATTCAGTCATTCCACCCTTCATGGTGTCAACCCATATTGATGTCTAGGCATCCGGTCAGACCCGGACCGAAATAGATGGGTCCGGATCGAGCCCGACGACCCAGAGATATTTGATATATTGGACCGAAGATCGGATCATACCGAAATTATATGGTCCAGATAAAACCTAATTTTTATTTTTTGTTTGTACTTAAGTTTTAAATTTTAAGTATAAAAATTAATATTGTATTTTATCTGCATAAGAATTTGATAGAGAAGACACGTTACCTTAGTGGAATAAAATTAGGTTGACAATCATTAAGTTATGGAAATGTGATTAATATTATTTATTTAAAATATATTATTTATTTATATAATTTTATAAATAATCCAGTCCGGATGAATTTTGTGCATTCTATTGATGTCTTTTGAGGAGGAGCGCTCAAGTACATCTACACTCTTAATTTACATTAATAAGATCACATTTCAATCGTCCATATCATTCATCACTTTATCAATTTGGTTTATATGCCCATTTGCATATAGTGATATTCACTAGGGGCGGAGCTGTATGTTTTACAAAGGGTTCAAATGATCCCATTGAGTTGCTTAATAATTAGTCATTTAGTAGTTAATTATGACTTGATCTCTATTATTAGGGAAGCTTGACCCGTATTAAAATTAAAGTTTGACCCCATAAATTAGTGAAATATCAATGCAATGTCTGTAAAATATCATTTATACTATAAATATCTTATGTTAAAATATAATTATATTATTAATTTCTAATGTAAAATTGTTTTATTATCAAATAGAAAAAGGTTCAAGAGGACTAATAAATTTATGTGAAACAGAAGGACATCATCTCAACCGTTATTACTAGCAATCCAACAGTTAATATTAATAACCGTCATTCATCAACCGTCCCGTGGTTTTTGCTAATTCTTTATAAATTTAATTAAAAATAAATTTAATCTCAATCGCTAGATTAATCTAAACCAACGATTGAAATTAAGTCACTGTGTCTCACAAAAATTTGATGTCATCCTAAAATTCAACCCTATCAAATAACTTTTTATTTAATCTTTTTAATTTTTTGATCTGTTGAAAAAAATTTCTAACTCGGCCATTGTTATCCACTAATTTAGAAGATAAACACATACTAGACGAAGATTAAAAATATATTTGAATGCTTCTCGTTTTAGAGCGACGGGATTATTCTAATTTCTAAATGTTGGGGTCTGATTGGTAGAAAATATGCACGAGGGTGGAGCATCTCGAGAACACTATCACCAACTTTTAACACAGGAGAACATATTTATCCAATCACATAACGAACCGTGTCCTCCACTTGTCCCAACAGCAGCTGGTTCTTACCCAAAAGCAGAAACCGACAAGATGCCTCATCAATATAAAACGACATCACATGTACGATTATTATCACTGTTAACCACGTGTCACATACCCATTTGTTTAATTCATTAGATTTCGTAAAACGCTACACGTGGTACGTGTTGATTGGTTGACTCGAGGCAAGTTGAAAAAAGATTACTCCTTTCAACTTGCTCAGACACGTGATCAAGTGGATCTGTCTGAATGATAACGCAACAAGTGACGTCCCACTTTGGTCAAATTGTGAATTTTACTTTTTTTACTCCATATTTAGTTTACCACCTTCAATTTGAGTATAAAATGATTGATAGTAACATTCAAAAACACAGATATGGGAGCTTTGATTTAAATGTAGTTACAACTAATGAATTGTGACATATCGATTGATCAAAAAGGTTCAAAAACCACCTCTGTAAATAGAAAATGGATAAGGGTTTTGTGCTGGATTGGCATCCTCATCCACATCTTGCAAGTATCCAAACCCTCCCCCATATCGATCACTACTACTACTCCTAGTCATATCTACTCCGTAGTCTATAGTCGAAAAGTTGCTCGACCCACCACCCGCTCTGGCAGCAGGATGTATCGATCCAAGCGGGTTATTAAAACAAGCCATTGATGATGAGTCTGGTGATTGACACCAACCGGTTTGCTCAGGAGATGAATTGTTATTCAAATTTTGTTCATCTTCTTCCTCGGTCTTCACGGTGATCGCCGTAGCCATGCTGGAAGATGACGAGGATGATGTCGCATTTTTGAACATTCGACGTCTTTTGTCAGGATTACCGATGTTGTTAATAAGCTGTAGCTGACCGTGGTGCTTGTCCTTCTGGAACATCATTCGAGGAATGAGCTCCGGGTCTTCCACGGCTTTGTGCAAGAAAGCCATCATCTGATGCGGACGCCTCTCCGTCACGTCTAGCCGTCTATTCATATCTTTTATATCCATTTCGATCGATCGCTGCTCCTCTTTCAGCTTCGATATCTCAATCATAATCTCTTGATCCTCATCCGCTACTGATTCTTGATCCAAATCAATCCTTGTTGGAGTACTCAACCCTGAAATAGACAAGCCTCTACTATGTTTTCTCCTTACAATGTTCTTTAACAAATGAATCTGTCCTCGGAGAAACCATTCATTTGCGAATTCCCACTTGTCCGGATCCACTTTCCGAAACCCCTGTCAAGTCACAAACCCGAATGAAAATGAATGTTGTCAAATTAAAAGAAGACTGTAAGAGGGCGTTGATCGAATACTGACATATGTGTTGAGCTGTCGGACGAAGCTCGAGAAATTATTGTGCTTGAAATACACGGGCAATACTCGCTGGGAGAATTCGAGCGGGTCGAAAACTAAGAAGCTATTACCCGCTCCACCCCAGCGAATAAGCCCGTCGGTCCCTGGATCGCTTACCATCCGGAACGTCTTCATCACAAAAGGCGCGATTGTATCACTACCTTCCATCATCAAAATGCTCTGTCTCTATGCTCTGTTTTGGATGTCAAGTTGCGTGGTGTAATTTGTCAATGTTTTGGGTTTGAGTGGTTGGGTTTTGGGTCGGGGGCGTTGCGGGTTGGAGTTCATACGTTGTTATATATAATGTGTTGTAGAGGGGATAACGTGTTGGCATTTGGACGGATGGGATTAAATATACGTCATGAAGTGGGTCCCATTTTTGGTAACGCTTTAATATTTGGGGGAGGCGAAGATATTTATGTCCACGTGTCTATGAATGAGTCTGGAGCTTGTGGTCTAGTTGGTTTGCTCAGGTCGAGCTAGTCCCACTCCAGCTAAACCAGTTTTTTGTGTGAAAATAAATTACCACTCAACAATTTCATTATTTTTGTTGTTGTTGAAAATATGAATATTACTTTTTAAAAAGTTGGTAAATTAAAGATAATATTTTGGATTTTCACTTTTTTTGGAATTCTTTGTTATAATACTAATCAAAGATTTCAACTGGATCAACAAATTAAAAAAATTCAAGTGTGATTAGGGAACAAAATATTGAATAGTTTTTTATGAATAAATACAGGTGTATATTGTAATATTATAAAATACACATTTCCGATATTACAAAATATTATTGAAATATAAATTTTTGGCTTAAAAAACTGATAATAAGACTGAACACAAAAAAGAGTTTACAGTTCAAAGATCCTTATTATACTTTTTTTTAACTTTTATGATATTTCAGTATGATATTTCAGTTTCACTTAATATATTCACAATCGGTATCGTTGATTAATTGTAATCCAACGGTTGAGATTAAAAGTAGAATAACGTTCCCGTATTTTTTGCATATTCAACCGCCCACGTTACTTCATAATTCAATTAAAATTTCAATGAGTGATTGATAAATCTCAATTGTCAAAATTTTGTCCCACTAATTTACTAAAAAGGTTTTCCTTTTTTAACTTAACACTATATTTACGGACTCGTATCCGGTAATGCGCTACTATTTGCTGCGAGTACCAAAATAATGACGTTTTTACGTTTATTACACGCAATTTTGAGTAATTTTTTTACTACAACTACATAATTTTGACTTCCACCAAATAACTTTTGTTACACTAAATTTGATTCCCGATATTCACACGTGTAGAGTTATATTGTTACAGAATATTTTCACGCGTTTTCGTTAAATACTCTTGTAGTAATTATTTAGGGGTATCTTTTTGAGAATGCACTTTGTACTTTTTGATGAAGAACAATGATTGGATGGATTTTTATCAAACACGACTGGTATGTTGTGTTGGTCCATTAGAAATATCTCCACATCAACAAGTAGCACACTTATGGCCCCTACAAATTATTAATATTTGTGGTTAATGTTGGTTTTGCGTTAGGAGACATTATTTGATATGCAAATCTGAATCATATCAATTGTCGTTTCCCTATTGGTTCCTTCGCTAGATATTTTTAATTTTTTATTAATATTTTCTAGACACGCATTTAAGATAAACCAATGGTTTTAAGTTACTTAATCTCGTTATGTTAAGGTTTCCTAAGATAATAATATCTGAAAATATCTAAGGAGTGAGGAGTTTGAGTTTGGGAACTTAGCACAAGCTTAGGTTGCCACCTAGTAGTCTATGATAATTAGAATATTAACACTTTTGTTTACGATTGGGAATTTAGCTAAAGCTTATGTTGCCACCTACAAGTCTTTGATCAATAAAATACCAACACTTTGGTTTACTTTGTTTACACCAGCCTGGCTAAGCTGCCTTTGCCATGTATACACCTAAATTTTCAACGCCCTAAAGATTAGGGCAGAGCAAGAATAATTATCAATTTATTGTGATAATTTATCGAAATCGGTTTTATCAAATTTTATTTGATTAATTGGTAACCGTAAAATGGTAAAATAATACTAGTAATAACCAATCACTATATGTGCTATTAGGTTTGAATAGTTGGTTGTGCAGTCTAGATTATCTAATAAAATTTGTTTGTGTTATCAAGTAAAACTGATTTGTGTTATTTAACAGAAATGACAATATGGTTATTTTAGGAAGAAATTGTGGCTTCAAATCTTTAACCGTTAATATAAGGGTTTCCGTTTTATATATAGTAAAGATATTTTTACCGATGGGTGGATTTCTTGTTTTGATAATCTATCATTTGATCGAATTTACCTACTATATGTCATTTTGATAAAAAAATACATTAAAAATTAATTCAGATATTTAAAAGTATTTAACCATAACCTGTAATAATTTAAAATTTGAAAATTTATGTATAATTCAATAAATTTGTAGTAAAACGGTTCATCAATTTACATTCGATAAAACAGTAAACGATGAAACAAAAACGATAAAACAAAAACGATAATTCACAGCTTGCTCTCCCTATTTAAGATAGCGAAGAGAAAATAGCATACGAGGGGGTTCATTTGCTACCCACTTAAAATGTTCACCCAATCAATTTGTGCCACGTGCACAAATTCATGTACGTAAAAGGACAATATGGGGTGCATTTGTGCAGATAAGAAAAAAATGAGAGAAAGTCCAAAATGAGTGGTCGGTCGTAAATGACAGAAACTGCAAACTAAGCAGTGATTTGATTGCTGGGTCGCAGGATCATAAATATAGTGGTGGATCGTAAATGGTAGACTTACAAAAATATATGATGAGGTTTTTTTTATTCAAGGTGAGATGTTTCATTAGGAAAAGATATTACAATACATGCAAATGAAGCATAATCGAAGGGACAAATCCTAAGACAAATCTACGATGAAAAAGTCTCATAAAAGACAGATGAAGAGCAGGCCAAGCACTCACCAAAGTCCAAACACCATGGACACAAGAAAACTCTCCAAAACAGCCCAAAGAACAGGCCAAGAGGGCTTCAGGATCAAGGAAAGCTGAAAAGACATGGGCCAAAGACCTGACCCAACAAGCCCACCAGGATCAGGCCCAGTCACGGAAGCCCTAGCCCATCCCATACTCCTCCAACTCAGCCGCCGCCCACGCAAACAGATCTGCAGCCGCCGCCGGACTCCAGCCAACCCCTCGCCAAACCCAAGCCAAACCCTCGCCAGCCGCCGCCCATCCCTGCCAATCTGCAGCCGCCGCCAACTCAGCCGAGCCATCCGATTGCGGATCTGTAGCCGTCGCCAACAAAGCCGATCCGCAGCTCGCTCAGCCGAACATCCACCGAGCGTCTGCCCAAGGCCAGCCGCCCCCAGCCGCACCCAGCTCGCTTTGTCAGCCGCACCGCACGCCAGCACCCGCCCAAGACCCGCCGCCCAAAGCCAGAACCCAAACCCAAGCAATCCAGCCATCCGAGACCCATCCGCCCACTCACCTGCAGCCCCACTCGAACCGTGCCTCCACCGACACTCGTCCACCACCAGCCGGCAACCGCACAAAGCTTGGATGGAAGACCAAGCCCTGGGACACCCACACGCGCCGTCAACCAACCGTGGCCAAGTACCCGGAAGCACAGCAGATCTCCCCCTCAAACCACCAACCACAAAGCCACACAAACATCCCTCGCATAGGGACAGGAAAAACAAGCACTAGGGCTTGACGGAAGCTAGCACAAGGTTAAAGGAAGCAAGCAAAGATGCTCAGGCAAAGAGGAACTTATTGAAGGGAAATACAGTACGAGAAATAAAAGGAAAACCAACACTGCTGGGCGGAGGAAGACTGACCACCTCCCCGAGAGGAGGGGTACCCAAAACCGGAGAGGAACAAGGAAAGCTCAGAAAAGGTTTTTTTTAAGTAAATAATATTTAATTATTTAATAATTTAATAAAAAAATTCATTAAAATTGTTCCTTACAAGTTGTTCATTTAAACGCTCTATCGCATCTTCGTGAGTAACACGATGAAATAAATATTTTCGTTGTCACAAACAAGGAAACCTTTATGTTTATATTCACAAACTTATATGAATAGAAAGATTTTTCACATATTGATGTGGCAGCGGGTAGTGTCAAAACTAATTTGAGTAGTCGATATACCAAAAGATATGTAAACGATTTTATGTATCCACCATTACATTAGACAGACCATAAAGATTCTTCAAGTATAAAAATCTTTCTTCGTCTTGAAAAATGTCAATGTAAAGTCGAAGTTCATTTTAAGAATCACTCGATTCCCAAAATCAAAATTCAAGATAAATTGGAAAGTCTAAGTAACTTACAATGATCATTGTAGTGAATGAAATCAAAATAACTAAAAATCGTCATACAAATAAGCAATTTGAATCAACCTCATTAAAGCAATTACTAAACTCTCGAAACATTAAATCCACTAACGTACGAAAATAATCTGGTAGAAGATGTTGCAATTTAGTGATATCGATTTTTTCCTTGACCTCCGAGCATCAAAAAATCCTAATCTATATTTGAAATAAGTATACCATGTTCTTTACAAGATGAAGACATTTTTGATGCGGGCCCTTTGAGCCGTACCAACTAGTTAGTATTTTATTTTGCAATTTCTTTTTTTATTAGGATTTTTTTCTTTTCCTAATCATTTTATGTTTTTATACAAACAAACTTTTTTGTATTACTTATATGACTTTTTCATTAATAATAAAATTTTATGAGAGTTTTCTTTTTACTATTTGTAATATGTTCTTAGATTTTTGAATTAAGTTTTATTGTCCACTTATCCACACTCGCTGCATCATAGTGGTATAAGACCCCACTTGTTCCTACTCAGACGTCTCCTAAACAACAATGTGCCTTGAAGAGGAGGATTATAGCATCAATGCAATCAATAATACATTATTTTATTGAATTGTCAATTTTATGAAATTGAGATATTGTGAGTTTTCGAATTTAATTGCAAGGATTTTCTAGAGTATTCGTTATGACAAATGTATTTTATGTTAAATTATTTTTGTTTATTTATTTTCAACTAAAACAAATTGTTATGTATTTTTAATAAATTGTAATGAAATTAAGATTTTAAAATTATATATAAAATGAAATATATATATACATATAGGGTAAAGTTCAAGAGAAACAAAAAGTTTAAGTGACATGGAAGGACTTAATATCAATCGTTGGATTAGATTACTCCTCGGTTGAGATTAGAGTTGGTTTTTATATAAAGGGCGGTTGGATTTGCAGCAAAAGTTTAAGTGAGACGGAAGGACTTAATATCAATCGTTGGATTATATTAATCTGCGGTTGAGATTAGAGTTGGTTTTTATTTAAAGGGCGGTTGAATTTGCAAAAACCCTAGCGGTTGAGATTGACGGTTATTTTTTTGAATCAAATATCATCCGTTGGATTATTAATATTCAACGGTTGAGATCATATCTCACTGTCTCACATTTATTTATCCGCCTCCTAGAACCTTACTCTATATATATATTAAATATAAACAATTAGATTTAGTTAAATAGTAATCATTATTTTTTGAGATTAAATTATTATTATTAAAGGAAATTTTAATATGCGAAAACGAATAAAATAAAGTGGTGAAACAAGTATAAATGAGCAGAATTGGTTTAACGAGATGTTAACGGATAGACGATGTTAACGGGTTAACGGGTGTTAATTGGTCAACGGGTAATAACAGGAAAACTGTTACCCATTAAGATCTGCCCATTTAACCAATTTATTAAATGGGTCTGACGGGTGAAATATCAGTTTACCCGTTATTCGTTTTGTACCCGCCACTACCCATCCGATCCGCCCTATTTGACACCTCGATTTCATAGGGGTAAAAAATTGCTGAACAAATAGCTAAGGACTTTTACAAAAAACATAGAGCATAAGAGCTTACACCAGATAAAGATGGTTATGCTTGAACACATGTAAAATTCTACCTTAATTTGGAGTTAGAGACTTTTTGGGAGAAAGATTGTACACATGCACTACTACAGTCGGACATAATAGATAGCGGTTTTTTAATGCATCATACAGCGGTTTCTGTTGCGCTGTCTATCGCATGTGTATTCTACATACAAAGGAAAGCGGTTTATAGAACCGCTGTCTATACTACTATAATACATAGCGCTTAATAAAACGCTTTCTAAAATAGACTATAGACAGCGCGTCTGTGAAAACGCTCTTTAAAACCAAGATATAGATAGCGTATTTATAGAGTGCTTTCTATTGCTCTTACAATATTTGACAGCGTTTATTAAAGAGCGCTATGTATGATCAGTGATTTAGTGAGCGCTTATTTAAACGACGTCAAAATGTTATGGTTTAATACGGCGGTTTATATTAAACGCTCTTTACTGTCTTACTATAGAGAGCGTTTGTTGTTAAGCGCTATGTATGATCGGTGGTTTAGTGAGCGCTTATTTAAACGACGTCAAAATGTTAGGGTTTAATACGGCGGTTTATATTAAACGCTCTTTACTTCCTTACTATAGAGAGCGTTTGTTGTTAAGCGCTATGTATGATCGGTGGTTTAGTGAGCGCTTATTTAAACGACGTCAAAATGTTAGGGTTTAATACGGCGGTTTATATTAAACGCTCTTTACTGTCTTACTATAGAGAGCATATCTTCTTCGACCGCTATGTATGGTCTATTTATTATAGAGCGCTCAATCAAACGCTTTCAAAATTTGTTCATATAAGATGGCGTTTGTAATAAAACGCTATTTATAATGTCGATTATAGACGGGATATTTTTTAACGCCCTCTATCATGTCTAAAATAGACAGCGCTTTTTATTTATCGCTCTCTATGATTTTTTATATTAAATGAAATATTTTTTTGTAAAAAGAGAGCAATATCAAATAACACTATTTAGTTGGCCAATGTAAGGGCATCAGTTATAATACAACTAGCATATAAAATACGAAATCGCTCTCACTTGATATGCATCAAGGGAAAACATTTTTTCATATATTTGAGCACATGTGATGCAATCTCTTCTTGTATCCGTTCTAGCACATCCGATTCATATGGTTGATTGCCACTAGGAAAACACTGTAAAATTTGAGACCATAAGTGAAAATTTATTCTATTTAAAAATACAAAAAAATGAATAAATTACATCACCGTTATTTACTTGACTAATATCGTTGATGAGGGCCCCATTATTGACTTCGAAATGCGAGATAATATCTCGCATGTATCTCAAACAATAATAACCGCAAACTTTAGTTCCATCCGGTTGTCTTGGACACTACAAGAAAATTCCGAAATTTAATTAGTTACTTTCAATTTTATTATGTATTGTATAAATAAAGTACTTTAAAGTTATCAAAAGAAAACCTCTACAATTTTCCAACAAATCTGAGCGGATTCAAAACCAGATACATCGTAATGACGCTTCAAACCTCTTCACAAATCAACAAGATATAATATTAATTATAAATGAAAGTAATTAAATACTAATAATAATAAGATATATGTATACTTACTGCTCAATTAGACGTTTAGCATCGCCTGATGGACTTCTCCCTGATGGATCAAGCCAGTGCACAATTTTTTGTTTTGGACAAAGAACTCCAAGGATCCAGGTTTTGCTAAAATATATGGCGTGCAAGAACATGGTCAAAATTTTCAAATGATTAAAATAATAATTTGGATAAGAATGTTAAATTAACTTACTTTACATGATCTGCATAAGGGAGGAAGTAACAAATATTTGTGTCTTTGTCCGCCATCCTTAATCTTGCGTGCAACACATCGATTCTATAGGATGCTAAATTTTGACTCATGAGGGATGGTCGTAAATATCCAAAGGTATTAGGAGGTTTCGTATGCTCCGTGTGCAAAAAACTAGATATAATGAATTCTGAGTTAGTCACATGTAAAATATGAAAACATATAAGAAGATAAGTTAGGGATACCTTATATATGTTTCGGCACATTCATTAGTCAATTCTTTAAATTCCAACAAGTTCTTTATTGCATCTACGTACAATGAAGCATAACAATCTTTGCCGAATACCTCACTTGATATATAAAAATCGAGAGATTCATCATTTAACTTCTGAAATTCATCATATAAAAAGCGACACGACAACGGCAACGCCATCAGAAAAGGATCATTATCATCATCACCCTTTTTCACGAACTGGAATCTAGTTTCGTCGTACAGCTAGCAAAAACTAAAAATTAGTATGATGTTAAAGCAGGCATAGGTGAAACTAAATGAATTAATTGAATTATACCTGAGAATTAAAATCCACTAATGAAGATGGCCAGCCGAACAAATTTCTTGTGCGCATCAGAGACCGTCTCTAAACCCTCACTTGGTATTGGTAGAAAACAGTTTCCCTCAATTGTAACGTCAATAACTATTTTCAACGAGTCATTTGTTAGGGTATTAAAGTCTACCACACGTCCTGGCAACGCGCGACCTAGTGCTACAGGAATTCGATTGCCTTCGTCCACAATGAATAACACACACTTTATACCTATCTGTGACAATCATGCTTCCAAAAAAATTAGTTAGGTTCACTAAATAATATAAAATATAGTAAATGACATAGTTAAAACCTGTGGAATTGTAGCAGAGGGGTCAACAAGGGATGTTTGATTTCGGACATCAACATGTGAACAGGGCAACGGCAATCTACTGACTCCAGGAGACGAGGAATTCGAAAAAGTCTTCTTCCAACCCATAAACATCCCCTTTCCTCGCGTCCTGCCAGGATACTCATCTTTTCCGATTGCCTCGGTTAGAATGTCATTACGTCCTTGGGGAACAAATACTCCACTGGCTGCACTACGCGATAACTCATCCTGCCATTTACCATACAAATAATTAGACTTCGCTGATCATAACAAATATGCGTAATTTATAATATATAACATGTCATACAATTTTTTCAACAACTTGCTCTGTCTCAATGTTGCCGTATGATCCTGTACGCTTCTTTTTATGACCTCTTTTCCATGCTTCATGCCTCTCTACTTTGATAAACTCTTCTTCCCCTTCTCGAAGTGTACCTGCTGCGACCCTAGCAGCGATCTTCTCTGCTCTCAACTCTTCATATACTTTTGTGTATCCGGCACGAGACATAGTGTGATGGTATTTATTCGATTTGGCAGAGGCAATTGCTTTTTCACTCTTTTCAGCGTACTCTTCAGTGCTCCTAAGTGCAGCAAATGCAGCCCAAGCTTCAGGTGTGATGAATTTATAGACTTCACATGGGTTTTTCCCCTTTTCAGATAGTTTGATGAAAGCTGAACTCGAAAATTCTTCCACATGGTCGAGGCAGCAAGCATTTCAGACCTTTTGTGTGTCTCACAACCGTCAAAAACTGCCTGAAAAAAATGAAAAATAATATTATGATAGGTATATACGTATTAAACAACAATCTGAAAATTGTGAGATACTGAGATATGTTACATACACAGATATCCTTCCATACAGTGTCCTTAAGTTCTTTTGGGACAGCTTTCCAATTTTTGTAATCAATGGATATTCGGCTGCGTGATACAACACCAATATAGCTTCTCAGTTTTGACCCATTCGCATCTATCGGTTTGCCATCCTCGTTGAACTCTACTTTTAATTTTCCTTCCTTCATCACCTTTTTTAACATCTTCGCCATATAGCATGGTCCTCGAGTCGCTTTCATCGCGCCATCATCTGAGATTCCAATGTTAGAGTTGTCCTCCATTATGCTGATAAATTTTTCTGATGATCGGATTCCCTCTTGAAATATACTGGTAAGCTTTTGTGCTTCAACAGAAAATAAACGGAAGTGGAAAAGTTAACCCTTAACTATCTTCCTGTTTATTTAATGATTCCATTTAGGAACTTGCACAAAGACTGCGTCTGGTTTGACGTGTATTTACACATATAGCTGGGCCGCTGGGCGCTGGGGGTTAAATAAACCAATCGCCATTTATAGAGTTATTTCGGCGTTTTTGTGTTTCTTTTGACACTATCCTTATAAATATAGCGTTTTATAATATTTCGCCAAGTATAATCCAACACGCCATATAGCGTTTTCTAATATTCATGCTCAAGGTATGCCGTTAAGTCATTGTGCTTTCATTCAAAATGCTGTTCCAAATTTCCTGAAAATAAATGCACTGAAATGTAGACATTAGAGAATACACATCATTAATCATTTAAGCATCAAAGATCATAAAATATACTACATTTCAGCAACATCAAAAGTTCATAATCAGGAAACTTCAAAAGTTCAAAGACAAAAGAAACACAGTCACACAAAGTTCAAACATTACGAATAAGATGACCAACACATGATTGAAACTAAGACTGTTGTGCCTCTTCTTGTGTGGACGTCAATGGTTCTTCTGCATGAATACTCATGGCTGCTGGTGGTGGTTGTGTCTCAACCGGAACAGGTGTTGGAGATGCTGGTGTTGAAGACACCGCAGCAGTAGTTGGACAGCGAGGTCCGGGAGTGCACGAAGTGGCGAGATGTGCAGCCCAAGTAGATCGGGTTCGTTCACATTCAAGTGAAAACGCAGCACTGAGTTGGGAAATGCTATCCAATATCCTTTCTTGGTTCTCAAATAACCTCCTCTGATTGTCGAGAATTGCAGCAAGTTGAGATTGAACGGTCTTTTGAGGTTGAACAGAAGTAGATGTCGAAGGGTTAGGCTGATCAGGATCAGGCTCAAGACGCTTTCTTTTTCTATCCGCTTTAACCTTATACCTAGCTGGTAATGCAGCTCTATGATCCCAAGTGAGATCCGGGTGTAGCATTAAGCTTGCAAGCATGTACTGCCGGTCAAGATACCGATACCGTGTAGAATGAGTTGCAATTCCTGATAAATCAAAATTTTCCGCAAGAGCCATTTCGGTAATCAAAGCACCACCGCCCATTGCTGAGTTATAAATATTTGTGTCTCGCCAATCATTGAAACGCAACGAAAAGATTTCAATGAAATCAATATGCATACCTTCGTGTATAGCTTGCAAAATTTCCAAATCCCGCGCATAGACTTCACCATATTCCATCCTCGGGTTAATATTGAATGCAATGAGGCGATGTGCACATTTCCACCAAGGATCCTTAATAGTATTAGCAGGAGAATTTGGCACAAAATAGCTATCGAGTCCCGTGATTTCATTCCAAAATAATTTCTTTTCTTCATCAGTGAATGTTGGCATAACACAATCATCATCGTAAAATCCTAAGCATTGAGAAATCCGTTCTCTATTCCAAACAAACTGCTCCCCCCAACCGGAATTTCCACTCAACAGTTGAGTTCCTAACTCTTACCGCCTCAAATGAACTCAAAAATTCAAGCACCAAGATATCATAAGTCCGTTCATCGGATAAATTGAAAAGGACACTCAAACCTGATGTAGAGAATCCATCTTCCAAGCTTTTGTAGAGATCAAAATACTCTAGGTCAGTGCGATGTGGAACCAAAGTCGGAACAATTTCTTTCCGCCCCACAAGTGAATCAAATCTGGACCGTGTTTCAGCATTAAACGGGGGAGGTTTCTTCGTGCTAAAGATGTACCGGTGTGGCCTGGCAGCCCGTTCCGATTCAGGTTGACTTTGGGCGGATCTAGGGTTCACTGCCGGAGGTTTGGGTTGGGCGGGTTTCGGGAGCTTTTTGGCTAGGGCTTTGGTTCGTGGCTTCTTGGGAGGCATGGTGGCTTTTTGGCTAGGGCTTAGGTTTCGGGTCTTTTTGAGATTGGCGTGTGATTTCGTTTTATAATTTATTTAAACCCTCGGTTTAGTCGGGACAGACCAGACCAGCCGGAACTTCTATTCTAACAAATAGATTTAGTCAGGACGCTCGGATGGATCGGCTTGACGAGGTCTGTATCCTCGGGTGCGACCGGATCAAACCGAGTCCGTGGGAAAGGGGTGGGTCTGGTTTATCGGGTCGCCCGGGTCAGGTTCGAGTAAACCGAGTCCGTGGGGAGATTGGTTGGTCGGGTGCCTCGGTTTGGTCGGGTCTGTCCGGACCATCTAGACTTTAAAAGGGCCGGACGGCCCGGACCATGTATATAGGTTTGTAGCTACGTAATATATATAGGGAGCTGCTCTAATATTTTACACAACCAAATTACAACATTCCACTCTAGCAAAATAAAAGATTAAAATACAGCAAAATAGAGTGCTTTAAACTTCAAAATGAAGTGCACTACAACAAGACATTCAAAATGAAGTGCACCAAAAGTCTACAACAAGACATTTAAAATACAGACCAAAAACTACATTAACATGACTTAGAACGCTTGTGCGGATTAGAAGTTGATGAAGCAGTATCATCATCCCTTTGACGCTTCGATCTTACACTAATATCATGATTTGAAAATCTGGAAGTCCCGATACCATCATCCTTTGGAGGCTTCGAACTCACACTACCTTCATCCATGGACTTGCTCTCAACTTCAACAAAAGTATCATTACTTGACGTACTATCAACTTTAATACTAGGCTCATAGTACTCCAAAGTAGCCAAGATAGCGTCGAAAATTTCAATGTCTTCGGCTGTAACTGCATACATGGTTATAAAAAAAAGCTTCAGACAGAGGAGTGGAGCTTATTACTATCAGACAAAATCTTTGAAAAAAGTTCTCCATATTAGATTAAATCTTACTACTAGATTTCTTGTTCGAATCTGGATCCGTCGCCATTGTTTTCCACAACTGCAAAACACAAAAATAAATAAATAGACAATCAAGTAAAAAATACTGATTACAAATCCTAACAAAAAATACGGATGAATCAAAGTGTCATGCAGAACAATTTTGAGGAAGATAACTGATCGAAACCTTTAAAGAACTCTCTTGAGTAGAGAGGTAAGCTTTCACACGATGAAAATAATTGTGGAGTTGTCTCCCTCGAAAATAAATACTCTAGAATTTTAATTATTACTATACACTCTGTAAATGACGTCGTTTTGCAATAGCGACATCTCTTCAAAAATAAGTTAACCATTTAATATAAAGATAGCACTAAATGCCATTTATTATAAAGATTGCATTAAACTGCTAGTATTTATTAAATATAGTAATAAGAGGCATTATTGGTATGCCTATTTTAAAGATGGCGAACTTCCTACCTTTACGCCTTGTTTAGTTTGTTAATACATGGCAATACAAAGATTGCATTAAACTGCTATTTATTAAACATAGTAATAAGAGGCATTATTGGTATGCCTATTTTAAAGATGGCGAACTTCCTACCTTTACGCCTTGTTTAGTTGGTTAATACATGGCAATACAAAAGGAAATGCCATTAATCTCACTATTTTAAGCATTATTTTTTAAAATTTCTAGATGAAATCATGAGATAGAGACTAGTCATCCAGCAATAGCCGCCCCTGAAAGGCTGCAATTATGCTTGCACGACTATCAAAAGTTGAATTATCTTTTCACGCAACATTTTGCATTGAAAATTGCGTTTTGAATGATGTTTTTAACTTGGACTTTGGAATAGTAATTACTCCACTTGTTTTATTTTTTTTATTTTTTTTTCATTAAAGTGAGATTAATGGCATTTCCTTTTGCCATGTACTAGATATATAAATTTACTTTGCTAAGAGTTAGTCGGTATAACTTCAACTATTTTCTCTCATCAAAGGTAAAAATGGACTCACAAGATGCTGACTCGTACTATCACTTCGCTTTTGATGTAGTAGATAAGCCGATCAGGAGCGACACTGAATCTCTGTTTGTTAGCGAAGGCCACTATGAGTTTACTGCGGAGATTGTTTGTCTTAGTTTGGATCCGATTTCTGAAAAAGGACCCGAAGGCTAGTTTGGTTGGCCGTAAAGATTTGTCCACAACATTCAGGATGGAACGATATCGAGTGGATGACGTTCCTGCTGAATGCTTATAATTATCTTGTTGAGATTGGTATTCCAGAATGTTATCATGCTCGCATGATGTCTGCGTTGATGTCTTACATCAAAAGTGGAGAAGTTGATAAAGTGTTTATGTATATTGTTAAGAGTTCGTATTTGGTGGACGGACTGGAGGGATATTATCGTGATATGCCGATAAGGCCGTGGATTAAAGGTTTAGATTGGTTGGAAATTGATGTGATGGAGGCGCATAGGTACTGAAACTCGGTTTGGATTTTGATCTATGAATAATATGTTTTGAGGTCTTGTTCTTAATTTGCACGATAAGATTAGTATTATTATTCCGAATTCAATTGCATGATAACTAGGTTAGACAATTAAGCGAAGCCTTGCACCGCAGACTTAGTTGTAGAATCTAGTATCTATAGTTAAACTATCAGAAGTACGTGACTGTGAATGATAGGAGTAACACTAGAATAGGCAGTAGCTACCTTGACCGGATTCGTTATTGACTAGGCTAGATTGAGTAATAATATCATACGGACCTTGACCGGAATGTATGTGTAGGTTATTAAGCTGTGACAGGACCTTAATCTACGTGGACAATTTTATCATGTACCATCAGTGACCGAGGATAAACATAGAATTCATAGTGAAGAATCTGAACCGAGCTCATCTCTTGCATCTTTATTTACACCTTTTATACTTGCTGTCTGTGTGTGCGCCAGTTGTACTTGCGCAACAGTTTTTCTTTCTTTTAATTGTTTCACTCACGCACAACCCCAATTCTTTAGTTTGTAGTTGAAAAGAGACTTCCACCGTTCCCTGTGGATTCGACCCCAGCTTGCCAATACTATACTAGTAAGGTTTTGTGTAAATTTGCATTTCAAACTTCTGTTTACATTTTCATCAATGCAATGAATTTCCTGTTTTGAACTGTTTTTATTTTTTTTAATGCAATGCATTTCATATTTCGAGCTTCTGTTGTCTAAATAATACAGGATAATTCACACTAAGTCAATCTAATGTGTTTAAATGGCGATCATATTTTCGATAAATGCCATCTAATATCCTAAATACCATCATATGATCGCCATGTAAACACATTAGATTGACTTAGTGTGAATTATCATGTATTATTTAGAAAACATTAATGTGTTTAGGATGCGATAAATATGAAAACTGCCGTCTATTTATTATCACTACATCTCTGCACTTACAATTCGGATCGGCTTGACCAGGTCTAGATCCTCGGGTGCGACCGGATCAACCGAGTCCGTGGGAAAGGGCTGGGTCTGGTGGTCGGGTCGCTCGGTCAGTCCCGTGCACTTCGTAATTCCTTTTCAGCTCGGGGAGCCTCGGTTTGGTCGGGTCTGTCCGGACCATCTAGACTTTAAAAGGGCCGGACCATGTATATAGCGACATCTCTTCAAAAATAACCATTTAATATAAAGATAGCACTAATTTCCATTTAGTATAAAGATTGCATTAAACTGCTATTTATTAAACATATTAATAAGAGGCATTATTGGTATGCCTATTTTAAAGATGGCGAACTTTCTACCGTTACGCCTTGTTTAGTTGGTTAATACATGGCATTACAAAAGGAAATGCCATTAATCTTACTATTTAAAGCATTGTTTTTTAAAATCTCTAGATGAAATCATGAGATAAAGACTAGTCACTAGTCATCCACCAATAGCCGTCCCTGAAAGGCTGCAATTATGCTTGCACGACTATCAAAAGTTATCTTTTCACGCAACATTTTGCATCGAAAATCGCATTTTGCATTGAAAATCAGAAATGGTCATCTTAGATTCTTATATCATGCTTTTAGGTTGTTAATACATGGCGTATGATTGTAAATGCCATAAATGAATTCATTCAGATCTGTTTTTATTTAAAAGTAAAGCGGCCATTTAATTTTAAGCAAAGTGATGATATCGATGAAATGCATTTGACTAATTAACAAAGTTTATATATTCTAATTGTTTTCATAAAACAAGCAACGGCAGACTAGTAGCCAGATATGAAGATATCATTTCATACTTATGAAAAGCAAGCTAATTAAATTACATACTTAGCAATTGTCGCCATCTAATACATTTTAACAATGCGAAAATTTAAGTAAAAGCCATCTAATTCAAGTAAAAACGAAACATGAAATGAAAATTTTACATTACATAAAATGGCCACAATAAAGGGGGTAAGTGTACACATTTTGTTTAAAGTGTACACAATACCTTTTACAAAATGATTGTGCCAGATTTTACATAAAGATTCTAAATAAAAATGCACTTCAACACTTGTAATGGGTCTGCAGAGCTAGATGGCTCAATGCTACCAAAACATCCCATGCAAGTTTACATTTTTATATGTAGACGAAAAAGAAAATGCATTCGGACCGTGATGCTCTCATTCTCCTGGGATTAGTCGTCGAGAGCAAGTCTCAATCTGGTTCTATTAAGTCAGGTGCATGTGACCAGAACTCTTCCCCGTACTTGTTGTACCACTCCATCAACATTACCCTCTCACCAATCCCTCTCTATTAATCTCTATTACAGTATATCGTACTATATACACTGTGAAAACCTCATATATATAGTAAAATACTTTATTATGAAAGAGATACTAATATGTTATTCCTAATTTAAAATAATAATGGCGATTAGACATTTCAGTATAAAGTTAAAATAACTTTATACTGAAATCTGTGCTATAGCTTATAGAGTAAGCTATGACAGTGACGCGCGATAGTAGAGATTCATAATTACACCTACTAAAGCCAAAAAGTTGCAGAAAAAAGGTAGTCAAACTATCTAATCAAAGTAGTAAATTAATTTTAATAGTATAAATAAAAACGGAGGAGTGTTTGGTCTCATAGTGTTAGGCCATTTATATTATACATGTCGGTTTAGTTTATTACGCCATGTATTTAAAAATAGGTGCACGCCATCTATACGTTATTTTATAATACGTGGCGTTAAGTCGCCGTGTATATCGTCGTTTTGGAAAAACAGGTACATGCCATCTATATGAAATTAAATAATGACTTTTTTGTTTACCCCCTTATCAATTACAAAAAACCAAAATTAAATAAAAAACAAATATATTGAATTTTTATTTGAACAAATATATTGAATTTTTATTTGCACAAATATATTGAATTTTTATTTGCACAAATATATTGAGCATCTCTAATATATTGTAGAGAGTCCTTTTTTAAGAAATCAAAAGGAACTACTAATTAAATACTAAGTACGTAGTAAATACTAATTACTAAGTAAGTAAATACTAATTAAATACCCAATGCAATCTTATAGAGCATAAGGGTCCACTGGGTGCCATTTATAGTTTTAAGGAATTTGAAATCGTTCGTCGTCGTCGCAGACTCGCAGTGCCTCCCGAATTTGCTACCAAGTTCTTAAAATGTCTACTCCTCCCCCAGGTTAGATTTGACTATCGTTTTGATGTGCATATTTTAAAATTAGGGTTACGAGCCTAAAATCATTTTGTTGTACGTTATATGTAGCAATGATCAAGTTAGTGCTACTAAACGAAAGAGGGGGCCGTGTTATATGAAACGGTTAACGGAGAAGCACATCAACACTGGGAAGAAAATACGGTTGGAGTATGATGATGACGGAAATCTTGTTTTTGGTGATACTTCTACCAGTTTTAAAAGCTATTTGGGAAGTTTGGCAAGGTTAAAAGTGCCAATAGACTTTAAGAATTGGAGTCAAGTTCCCCAAAATATCAAAGAGCAAGTTTGGGAAGAGCTATTGGTACGAATTTTAATTATATATATTTTTTGTTCTGTATGCAATTATATGGTTAATGATGAGTTTAATTTCACAGGAATTGTATGAAGGATGTGAGGAACATAAAAAATCTGTGATGCATGGTATTTCTACTGCATGGAGAAACTTTCGCAGTAGACTCACTAATGATTTTTTATATGGTGAGAAGCAAGGCATTGAACCTTCAACAGAATACGAGTCCATCACTCCTGATATGTGGACTAGATTTAAAGAGATGAGGATGTCCACCGAGAATGTCAAAAAGAGGGAGAAGGCTATTGAGTCATCTAAGTTAAATGAATTTAAGCACACCATGTCACGTTCAGGGTACCAAAAAAAAAACGAAAACCCTCATGGACGAAAAACTCGCTGAACTTGTGCAAGCCGGCAGTGAAATAACAGAAGGGATGGAATCCTCTATAAAAGTTGAGAAGCATGAGGTGTGGTGGAGAGGCCGTATCAAGAAAAGCACTGGAAAATATGTCAATGAAGTTATCGAAAGTGTGGCACAAAAGATTGTAAGTATTTTATGTGTCATACAATAATGTGTCTCTTGTTTGTGATTAAAGTCCACCATGTGAACTGTCTTTGTCAATAGGACAAGCTTGGGGAACTTGCCTCCCAAGAATTAATATCTACCGAAGATGGCAAAGACATACTACTTCAAGTAATTGGAAAAGAGAAGCGCCGAGGTGCTGGAATTGAAAGATCAGCTACCACCAAACACAGCAAAGATATACTACTTCCACCAGACAGCTTGTTTGCTAAAATTCCTGTGGTATATACTCTTCCTTTGATAATTTATTTACAGATAATGTATTTTGGTATATATTCTTTCCTTTGATAAATACTCTTTTGGTATATACTCTTTCCTTTATAAAATTGATATGGTTTATTGTTAACTTTTCAGATTAATTTCATTTCAGGTTGGATTGAAATGTACAATGAATGCCAGTTCGACTAATTCGGAAACAAAATTGGTTGCCATAGGTCGTGCAATGCCCGGACGCCTTGTTGACTGTTTAGTGTCATTGATGGTGAAGTTCCTCTACCCTTTGCAACGGAGGAATATAAAAGTGTAAAAGATGCTTTGAGAAATTTTGTTGCATGGCCCAAATCGTTGTTGAATGTGGATCCCGAGGTAAATGAACTTCCTTCTTACTCCATTTAAACATATATTATAAGAAAGTATTTCTTTACTTACTCAATATTTTATTTTAGGTGTACGATCAGTATAAATTTATGGATGACACAAAACATTTGCAGTCTGGTTATATAATGCCAATGCAGTGTTATTATATAAGTAAATATGCCGGCAATATGGGTGATGATGATTCAATCCGTGTCTTTGTGACAAGTGATATTTTTGGAAAAGATTACTGGTTGTATGTCTTTAAGGATGACATTAAAGAGAGTTTCAAACTCGCACCATTGTCGAATACCTTAGCTGAACTATACATAAGGTAATAACTTCATGGTTCACTGTTTGTATAAAGAGTATGATTAGTTGATTAATCACTAATATTATTTGTGTATGCAGGTATTTGCGTCTGGATTACCTTAGTCCAGATTTGAACTTTGAATTTATACGGCCGTCTTTTATGACGGAAAATAGTGACCCTAAATTCCGGAGTAAGACTTTGGTAACTTGTCTGAACATGCCGTTAGACAAAGACCGCAGAGACCGCACTCACTGCTACTTTCTTCCTTACGTAAATGAAAAAATGTAAGTATAAATAATATCTTGATGGTACGTACAATTCCATTGATTTGCTATTTTCTTCCAGAAACTGTATTAATTTTGAGTTCATGTGGATGTACAGGTTTCACTGGATGCTATGTGTGATACTTCCAAAAAAAAGGAATTATATACTGGCTCAACTCGATGGCATCCGATGAGGTCAAAGATGATGTTAAAAATACCGTGGAAGAGTAAGCAAAAGTGTTTCAGTCATTGCATCTAATTTCTTTAAAGTTTATTATTGTAAATATTGGATATAATACTTATTTTATCTTGATCGTAGGGGTTTGACTCTATATTATTCCATGAATAGTATTCAAGATATTAATATACAATGGAAGATTATAAGAGTAAGTTATTTCGGTCTCACAAAAATTTGATGACCTTTAAACTCTCATTCCTACATATATATGTATATATCCTTATTTTTAATTTTAATCAATTTATTAGGTTCCAAGACAACCGAGAGGGAAGTTATACTGTGGATGGTACTGCATGAGGTTTATTCGAGATATAATATCATATGTTCGCATAATGGCGGGTTTTTCCTGATGAACTTCAACAAGTAAGCATGCAATATCTAAATACTCAATATTTCTCTTTTTGTGTATATGTAAACTTTTTAGATTGTTAAAAGTTGAGATGAATTTGTTTTGCAGGTCTTTCCCAATGGCCTGAGAAGATATGACAACAGTCTGGTCGAGGAAGTGCGTGATGAAATGTTATCATCTTTGTACAATTACTTGCGTGAAGTACCTGCTATGTTTCCATAACGACCAAATACACGGCAAATAAACGCCACGTATTGTAAAATATCCGTAGGTTAACCTAAGTGTTGTTTTTAAAATTATCAACACATGGCAGAATTACAGAAATGCCATGTATCATAACTTGTTTAAATAGATGGATTACGTTCCATGTCTTGAAACAACAACATTCATGTTTATGTGATTCAGAAGGGTCAAATCTTAATTTGATCTCTTCTTATTATTGTAGCAATTAAAACACGGCGATAAAACAAAAAAGTCATTTATATATTTAATGTCATATAGATGGCATCTACCTGTATTTCCAAAACGACAAAATACACGGCAACAAAACGCCACGTATTGTAAAATATTGATATAGATGGCATACAATTATTTTTCAATACATGGCTTAATAAACTAAAACGACATGTATAATAAAAATGGTTAGACACTATATGAGACCAAACAGTAAAAACATCAACTTAAAACAACATGAACTGATAGTTTCAAAAAAAACAACATGAACTGATAAAATACTTGATTTCCCCAAAACAACATGCATGGCTATGCTTTTTTAAAACACTGATAAAACACAATAAAAATGTCATTTATAATGTCTCTAGCTAGATCCAAATGCCTTCATTGTGGTCGTTTCTTAATTGTTGTTCTTCGTCTCTGTCGTCGTTCATGGGTTCCACATGAACTGTGGTGCACACTGGTACACAATCTTCAACGAAGTCCTCTGATACTAATTCAGTCACACTTCCTTCATTGTTAAACCATTGTTTACCATGAATGACGATATACTGATTATCACTAGCAGGGTCTTCAACATAAAAAATTTGTCGAGCTTGCTCTGCCAAAATGAAAGGCTCGTCCATATATCCCTGTCTTTGGAAGTCTACAAAGGTCATTCCAAATTCATCAATACGAACATTACTGATATGTACCCATCTACACTTGAAAATTGCCACACGAAAATGAATATAGTCGAGCTCCCATATATCCTCAATAACCCCAAAATAATTTACCGCTGATTGAATCGGATTCCTATCTCTGGAACTAGAAACATGAACAGTTTCCGAGATAAGTGTCACACCACTGTTTTGCACAACACTTCTGTTGTCTTGAGATTTTGTGTAGAAACAATAACCATTAATGTCATATGCTCTATAAGAATGCACTGTTGCTCTAGGTCCTACACATAAAGACTTAACAAATTCATTCATTTCTTGTTCCTCATTCACATTCATTACCTCTTCCTTCAACCATTTGGCGAACGATGCAGCATGTTCTTTTTGCACCCACAGTTCAGACTTTCCTCTATTTGATAACCTGATGGATATTAAGTGACGGTCAACAAAATGACTAATCTCAGACATATGCCGCAACACATAGAAATGAGCTTTCATCAGTAAGTCTTGTGGTGGCACAATTATTTGAAAACCAATGGTACCCTTTCCGTGAAAACGATCGATGTGCCGAGGATTTGGGATGCCGACAAGTGCAGTATTTCCCAAATAATTAGAACAAAACTTGATGGCTTCTTCTGATACATATCCTTCAACTATACATCCCTCCGGCCGATTTTTGTTTCGAACATAGCTTTTCAATACCTTCATATATCTCTCAAAAGGATACATCCACCTCATATAAACGGGTCCAAGAATTTTAATCTCTCTTACCAAATGGACTGTCAAATGGACTGTCAAATGAACCATAATATCAGAGAAAGATGGTGGAAAAAACATCTCTAGTTCACATAAGGTCACAACAATCCGGTCTTGAAGTTCATCTAACTCCGTAATATCAATTACCTTAGCACATAAGGAACTAAATATCACACAAAGGCGTTGTATGACTCTTCTCACATTTGAAGGTAGTATTCCTCGAACAGCAACGGGAAGAAGTTGTTGCATCAACGTGTGAAAATCATGAGATTTTAGCCCGTTTAGTCGTAAATCCTTTATGGACACCAAGCCTGAGATGTTTGATGAGAATCCATGTGGAACTTTTACTCCTTTCAGGAATTTACAAAGGCTGAGTTTTTCACGTTTAGATAATGTTGTACTAGAAGGAGGTAGATATGTACGATTTCCTCGTTGTTCAGGTGCTAGTTTTGTACGAATTTTCATGTCAAGCATATCCAGTCTCACCTTGATTCCATCCTTCGTCTTGCCGGGTATATTTAATAATGTGCCCATAAGACTCTCACAAATATTTTTCTCCACGTGCATGACATCAATGCAATGCCGTACTTCAAGTGACATCCAATACGGGAGATCAAAGAATATAGAACGCTTCTTCCATGATTCACCATCTGTCCGCTCATTCGGTTTACCAAACCGGTGTTGTAATTGTGATACATGTTCAAGAACTTCAACTCCGGTTAAAGGTTGTGGTTCCAACCTATGTTCTACCTCACCGTTGAAAGCAGCTTTCTTGCGACGATATTGATGATTTCGAGGCAAGAAACGTCTATGCCCCATGTACACGATTTTGCGACAATTTTTTAGGTGCACTGAATGTGTGTCTTCTCCACAAATTGGACATGCTTTGTAGCCTTTAACACTGTATCCCGATAAATTACCATACGCAGGGAAGTCATTAATTGTGCAGAGGAGCATGGCACGCATGTTAAAATACTCTTGTTTACTAGCATCGAATGTGCGAACACCTTCATCCCATAAAATCTTTAAATCTTCAATCAAAGGAGCTAGATATATATCAATGTCATTTCCGGGCTGTCGAGGACCTGATATAAGTAGAGAAAGCATCATGTATCCACGCTTCATAGACAACCACGGAGGCAAGTTATAAATTACCAATATTACCGGCCATGTACTATGCTGACTACTGAGACTCCCATACGGATTAAAACCATCAGTGCACAAACCAAGTCGTAAATTTCTGCTGTCTGAACCAAACTCTGAATATGTACGATCAAACTGCTTCCATTGTAATGAATCTGCAGGATGACGTAGCTTATTATCATCAATTCGTTTTTCAGCATGCCATCTCATATTTTCTGCATCTTCTGCTAAAGAAAATAATCTTTGAAATCTAGGTATAGGTGGGAGGTACCATAATACCTTACATGGTGTCCCCTTCGACTTGGGACTTGGACTTTTGTTAGGCTTGTAGCGAGAAGATTTGCATTTCGGGCATTCGATGAGATCACTGTACACACCTCGATATAAGATGCAATCATTTGGGCAAGCATGTATTTTCTTATATCCAACACCCATGGGACACAATAATTTTTTAGCCTCGTATGCCCGACTTGGAAGATTATTACCTTCTGGAAGCATGTCCTTGATCAAACTAAGAAGTTCCGTAAAACTTTTGTCACTCCAACTATATCTTGCTTTCAAGTTAAAAAGCTTCAGAACTGCCGAAAGTCGTGTAAATTTTGTACAACCAACATATAATGGTGTTTCCGAATCGTCTTTCAGAGATTCCAAAACCTGTGGAGGTACACTAGATTCGTGTACTACATTATTCATCATTCCAGGTAAGTCGTCTTCTTCCCATTCCATATTAGTGTGCCTTGAATCATTGATACTGGAGTGTATTTGCGGACTATGCGTTTCAACTTCTCCATGGAGTCGCCAAACTGTATATTTGGGATCAATGCCATTCTCTAACAGATGACGCTCTAATTCATCAACTTTAACTTTTAGATTATTCCAGCAACCAACGCAAGGACAATGCACATACTGACTCTGTATTTGTGCTGCATACAACTTTGCAGATCTGCAAAAATCTGCAATCCCCTCATCATACTCGTCACTTAAACGACTTAAAGACATCCATTTCCGATCCATTACACCCCGAGCTTCACAATGTGGAAGACTCGTCTTCCGGCATAACAAGCGCGAGAGATAAAATTGAAAACAGTGATACCGATTAGAGAAGTCGTAAACCCTAAACGACATATTTAGAGATTAATAAGCCACAATTAATTAGAAAAATCAAACAAAATATTTATCACTAACGATAAACGCGGCGATTATTCGCCATATATTATCAACATATAATATAGCGAACAGAAAAATGTCATATAATGTAAAACTAACATATGAAGAGCATATTTAACATATATAGCGATATAGTAAAACGCCATACAAAGTTCTATTAAAAAGAGCGGTATAAAACACGCTCTATAAAATTTACTAAATATGGCGTTGTTATTACATAAGCGCCCTTTATTTATCTTCTAGTGCTTTCATTAAACGCTTTCTAAATGTCAATTATAGAAAGCGCTTTACATAACTCTGGCTAATTAAAAACATATATAGCTGACTCTGTATTTGTGTGCTGCATACAACTTTGCAGATCTGCAAATATCTGCAATCCCTTCATCATACTCGTCGCTTAAACGACTTAAAGACATCCATTTCCAATTCATTACACCCCGAGCTTCACAATGTGGAAATATCGTCTCCTGCCATTACAAGCGCGAGATAAAAATGGAAAACTCAGACACCGATTAGAGAAGTCTTAAACCTTAAACGACATATTTAGATATTTTAAGCCACAATTAATTTGAAAAATTGAACAACATATTATCACTAATAATAAACGCGGCGAGTTACAAAAATCGCCATATATTATAAGAGCTTATAGTGAACAGAAAAAAAGGTCATATAATGTTAAATTATCAAACAGAGCATATTCAAAATATATTGCGATTTGAGAAAATTGCCATACAAAGTCATTAGAAAAAAGAGCGGTTTAAAAACAACGCTCTCTATTAGTTACTAAATATGGCGTTTTACACCTAAACGCCCTTTATAATCCACTAGCGCTAAAATAAACGCTTTCTTAAATTGTCAACTATAGACAGCGCATTAAAAACCGCTATTAATGCATCATTCTGTAGTAGTGTATTAGTTTCAATACTTGTTGTTTTTCATACAAACATTGAGATGAATATGTTCAGCATGTCTAGCTAACTTTCTGAATTATATTCAATTTAGACTTTGAGCTATGAATAATATGTTTTTAGGTTTATTCTTAGTGCATGACACATTTAGTATTATTACTCCGAGCTTAATTGCATGATAATTAGGTGAGATAGTTAAGCGAATCCTTTACCCGCAGACTTAATTATAGAATCTATTGTTTATTATTAAACTATCAGAGGTACGTTACGATGAATGATAGGAGTAGCACTAGAATAGTTAATCACTACTTTTACCGGATTCGTGGTTAATTAGACTAGGTTGGGTAGTAATATCATATAAACCTTTACCAGAATATATGTGTAAGTTATTAAGCCTTTACCGGACCTTAGCTTAAGTGGACAATCTGTCATAGATCTTTAGAAACCCTTGATAAACATAAAGTTCGTAGTGATAAGTCTAAGCTGAGGTCATCTCTTGTTTATTGTCTAACTCTCGTATTTGCATTCTGCGCGTGCGAGTAGTGCTTGCGCACCTTTTTCTTACTTGTTCACTTACTCACAACCCCAAAGTCAACTTCTCACCGTTCCCTGTGGATTCGACCCCAGCTTACCCTTACTATACTACGGAGGAGATTCGGGATAAAATTGCAGCACACAACGACGTGCCGTCAAATTTTGGCGTCGTTGCCAGGGAACACGCTAGAGAAGTTTTCTTTAATTTTCTTTTTAGTTATTTACTTTTCTGTTCTTTTATATAAATATCCAAAAAAAATAGCTACGTTTAATTTAGTTGTTGTTTCTGTTTTGTATGGAAAATAGTGGTGAAATCAGCATAATCGGAAGACGCATTGAGACACCAGACGCGCTAGCGCGCAAGGCTGAGAACTTGTGATAAGTATGTAAATTCGCAAGTATTTGTACACTTCCTATGCTTAGTTCTTGCTAGTGTTCGATTATTTTGTGAAGAATTTGATACTCTTTTGTGTTTTTTGTAGATTTTATTCAAACTTTATCAAAGATAGCACAAAGCACAAAATGGAGCAAATGGATGAAAATTCAAGTCAAGTGCCTAAGAGAAGATTCTACACTCCCGAGCAAACCTCAAGCCCAACCGAGCAAGTCCTAGAAGGTGGCAAGCAGATCAAGTCAGCTGAGAAATCTGCGCCAAAGTGACCAGAGATCACCTCAGCCGAGCAGAAGCTCCCATGTAAAAGTTGCTCGGCCGACCTGAAGTATATACTCTCCTCGGATGCTGCACAACATGATCTGCTCGGCCTATGAAGGATGTGCTCGTCCGATATGAACAGGGGATTACATTTGAAGAGATCAAAGGAAAGCTGCTCAGTCGAGGACAATTCTGCTCGGCCCAGGAGCCATCAAGGATTGATACAAGAGTGCTCAAAAAGTTTTCTTCGTGTCGAGCAAAACTCTGCTCGGGCTGAGCAAAGTCAACATTGCCGAGCACAAGTTGGTCTGGCTAGTACCCAAACCGCGCCATGTTCAAATCTGCTCGGCCACAAGAGATTCAAGTTGGCCGAGCAGATTTTCCCCTAAATTTCTTGCCTGGCTGAGGACTTATTTGCTAGGGAGAGGACCTCCGACTGTATAAACTTTTTGATCATTTCAAACTCGGGGCCTTGACTTCGTAACTCGACTCCAAACCCTAGAAATTTGATTTTTGAAGATCAAGTGCTACAGGAATTGAAGACTTTGAGTGCTGCAAATTTGTCCCGACTCTCCTACTAGTATAGTATTGGTAAGTTGGGGTCGAATCCACAGGGAACGGTGAGAAATCTTCTTTTATCTACAACTAATGATTGGGGTTTGGTGAGTAAAACAAGTAAAACAAAAGAAAACAGTTGCGCAAGTGAAATTGGCGCACAATCAGAAAGTAGTCACGCAAGAAGTTAATAAATATGCAAGAGATGAGCTCGGTTCAGATTCTTCACTATGAATTTCCATGTTTATCATTGGTCACTAAAGATACATAATATAAAGTTCGTGCCGGTTAAGGTCCTGTCACAGCTTAATAACCTACCCATACATTCCGGTAAAGGTCCGTGTGATATTATTATTCAATTCTAGTCAACTACGAATCTGGTCAAGGTAGCTATCGACTATTCTAGTGTTACTCCTATCATTCACAGTCACGTACTTCTGATAGTTTAACTATAGATAGCAGATTCTACAACTAAGTCTGCGGTGCAAGGCTTCGCTTAATTGTCTAACCTTTATCATGCAATTGAGCTTGGAATTATAATACTAAACTTATCATGTAATTAAGAACAAAACCTCAAAACATGTCATTCATAGATCTGAATCCAAACCAAATTCAGTAAGTTAGCTACTCATACTGAATGTATACATCTCAAGAATAAATATTGAACACTAAATTAACAAAGCAAATCTGAGTGATGCGTCGTCTGGCTCGCGTCTGCAGCTTGCGCACACGGCTAGGTCTGAATTCTGCTCTGAGCCACTTGGTCCCCTCTGCGCAGCATGTGTATGATTTCCATGAAGCTTTGTATTTATACTCTTGCCTCCTAGGGTTTCCACGAATATTTAGGCAAGAAAATCTGTAGGAAATCATCTTTATCTCTAAAATCAGCTTTGGGAATATCTTGATCTCCAAAAACCAACATAGAAATATTCTTTGCGCGTGATGACGTCATCACTTCGGATATTTTGCTAATTGCTGACGTCATCGTTTTGCTCTGCTGTGCGCGACCCATACTCACGCGCCATACTGCTCGCGCGCTTGTTGTCTTTGATTCTTTGTCACTTTGTTGTCTTTTGTTCCGAGATTCAGCCTTCTTGTTACACTTTTGTTCTAACTCTTCTTTTAAACCTGAGATATAAAACTACACCAAAAGCGTAATCTTATACTAAAATATGTTAGAATATAAGTAGTGTAAAGGACCTAAAACATCATACAACAGTGCTCTATCAATCAAGCATCCATATCTCCAATACAACTCTAGTTTGCAATTAGTTTCATGTTTTCATACATTTCAATTGTTGTTGCTTTCATTTCTAGTATGAGTAGTGAGTAGTGAGTAGTGATTGGTTAGGGATCCTATGGATCCGTAGGTTGCATGCATGTATTTGGATGATGATAACTTTGTTATGCAATGAAATTTGATGTGAATTTTATGCATTGGCTACATCTATTATATGTTGCATATTAAGTGTTTGTTATAATGCTTAAGTGTAATTAATTGAACCTAATCAATGATATATGCAATGAAAGTTGATATTAAGTTGATTAGAAAGCCTTGCATGAATAATCTACCTTGATCCTGACATGAAAGTGTAGGATTGAGTTAGATGACTAGTTTACTTGACCTAGGTGATGTTAACTCTCCCAATAGATTGAGAAATCGAGGGAGAGTCCATTGCTTAAGGGAGTGCCAATAGATTGAAAGATTGAGGCCTCCATATTGATGAATCTCTTAGTCTTAAGGATGGAATGAAAGTTGAACTTGGGATTAATGTTCATAAATAAACTAGTCTAATCAAGTTCTATTCATTTAATGTTGCATGATTAATTGTCATCTCCTTATATGCTTAAGCCTAGGGACCAAAGATCCTTAATCCTTTTAGTTTGCATATTAATCTTTCGAAACAACACAACTTTTACCAATTCCCCTCAATTTTTACTTAGGCAAATCCTTTAGTAGTTAAGACTAGTTGATAAATTCTAAACTCATCTCTAGAGACTCGACTCTAGATTACCTAGATCTATAAATTTTGTTTGCCGTGTTAGGACATTTAATCTCCACTATATTACACACGTCAACTTGTTTGCTAGAATACACCCTGCAGAGCTAGAAGCTATCACACGAGAGGTTCAGCGTGATTTTGAGCATAGAATGGCCGCTGAAGCACAGAGAAACAAGGGCCAGCTTCAGCACAATATGGATGTACGCGCGCCACCACCTCTCGCGCGCGTACCTGCGCAGCAGGTAGCGCGACGCACCATCAAGGAGATGTCTGCTCCTCAAGCAGTAAATCAACTTTGGTGCATCGTGCTACCTCCAGATGGTCACTTTAAGTTGAGGACCCAGCTTGTTCACTACATACAGAAGTTTCATGGTATGGCTAGTGAAAATCCAGTGAAGCACGTGATGGAATTCGCGGCAATTTATGAAAATATGAGGAACGAGAACAAGGACCCAAAGTTGCTGAAACTTAGAGCATTCCCGTTCTCACTATGTGACTCAGCGAGGTAGTGGTTGATGGAGCTAGCACCCAGATCTATAAGGACTTGGGCTGAGTTGCAGGAAAGATTTTTGGACAACTTCTATCCTACGGCTAAGGTCTCAATACTCAGGAGGGAGCTAGCCGCACCTAACCAGCTGCATGGGGAGTCTTTATCAGAGTACTATGAGCGGTTCAAGGAACATGAGGCGAACTGCTACAGCCACAGAGTCCTCCAACACGTGCTAATAGAGAACTTCCTCAATGGACTAACTGAGATGGAACTCAGACTACTAAATGCATGCCCAGGAGGTAACGTGAGGGATATGTATCATGAGGACGTATGGAAGTTGATAGAGGACACGGCGGATCAGGTTAGATATCAAGTGTCACTAGAGAATAACCGCACGCGTTCTTTGCATCAAGTGGATGCCACGGGTGAAATCAAGGAACTGAAAGATATGGTGCAAAGGATGATGTTGAAATAGAGCGCCGAGACTATACCTTGTCAATTTTGTCACGCCACTGACCATCAGACTGACGCGTGTCCAACCCTCTTCGATGAACAAGCTGATGTAAATGCTATAGGAGGGTGGAACAATGGACAAGCTAGGCAAGGACAGCCTAAGTTTGGTGTGCGACCTTATGCGCCAACTGCTTCTTACAACCCGTCGTATAGACGCGCAGAAGGACTTCTGCAGAATAATCAGCAACCTAGAAGGTCACTAGAGGATATAGTGGGTCAGTTGGCAGAGACCGTGCGCAAGAATGAAGAGCAAAACGAGAAGAGGTTCAAGTCGATAGAGACCCAGCTCACGCAGATTGCCACGGTAGTAAATGAGGTAAAGGCTAGCGACGGTAAGCGAGTGCACGCTCGATCTAGGGGATTCGGTCAACATATTGCCTTATTCTTTGTACTCTAGTTTGTCTATGGGCCACTTAGACCTTGACGAGCACGTCGTTGAGTGCTGCAAATTTGTCCCGACTCTCCTTACTAGTATAGTATTGGCAAGCTGGGGTCGAATCCACAGGGAACGGTGGAAGTCTCTTTTCAACTACAAACTAAAGAATTGGGGTTGTGCGTGAGAACAATTAAAAGAAAGAAAAACTGCTGCGCAAGTACAACTGGCGCACACACAGAAAGTAGGTATAAAAGATGCAAATAACTATGCTAGAGATGAGCTCGGTTCAGATTCTTCACTATGAATTCTATGTTTATCCTCGGTCACTAATGGTACATGATATAATTGTCCACGTAGATTAAGGTCCTGTCACAGCTTAATAACCTCATACATTCCGGTCAAGGTCTGTATGATATTATTACTCAATCTAGTCTAGTCAATAACGAATCCGGTCAAGGTAGCTACTGCCTATTCTAGTGTTACTCCTATCATTCACAGTCACGTACTTCTGATAGTTTAACTATAGATAATAGATTCTACAACTAAGTCTGCGGTGCAAGGCTTCGCTTACTTGTCTAACCTAATTATCATGCAAGTGAATTCGGAATAATAATACTAAACTTAATCATGCAAATTAAGAACAAGACCTCAAAACATATTATTCATAGATCAAAATCCAAACCGAGTTCAGTGAGTTTAGCTACTCATACTGATTGAATACATCTCAAGAATAATTAAATAACAACTGAAATAACAAGACAAATCTGTATGGTGCGTCGTCAGGCTCGCGTGACAGCTTGCGCGCGTCGGAATTCTGCTCTGAGCCGTCTGGTCCCTTCTGCGTGCCTGCTTGTGATCTCCATAAATCTTTGTATTTATAGTCTTGCCTCCTAGGGTTTCCACGAATATTTAGGCAAGGATATCTGTAGGAAATCATCTATATCTCTAAAAATCAGCTTAGGAAATATGTAATCTCCAAAAACTGAACTTAGAAATATTCTTCGCGCGTGATGACGTCATCGCTCCGGATATCTCGCTGGCTGCTGACGTCACCATTTTGCTGTCTTCTGCGCGACCCACACTCGCGCGCCATAGTGCTCGCGCGCTAGTGGTCTTCTGTCCTTGTTGTCAAGTTGTTGTCTTTTGTTCTGGAAATCAGCCTTCTTGTTGCGTTTTTGTTCTAACTCATCTTTTAGACCCGAGATACAAAACTACACCAAAAGCGCAATCTTATACTGAAATATGTTAGAATATGAGCAATGTAAAGGACTTAAAGTAGCGTACAACTGTGTTCTATCAGACCTCCTGAGTTTGGTTTGCTTCTCGCTGACAACTCACACACAGAGGCAAAAGGTAAGGTAGAGGACGTCTTGACCATGTCGGTGAGCTAACATTTTTAACAGATTATTATGTCATGGACATGGACAAACCGAATACCCCTGTTAAAGAAACAGTGTTGCTTGGTCGTCCATTTATGAGAACCGCACGTGCATGTATTCATGTCAGTAGTGGGATTGTGACTCTACAAGATAAGAAACACAAGATTCATTTTGCTATTATAAACCGAGTCAGGTTAAGTTCAGAGATAAGGTAACCAACCCCAAGGAAAAAAATTATGAGAACTTGTGCGCCAATCACAAAAGACCACCTATGGCGCGCCAAAATAACACGAAGGGTAAGCCACCTGATAAGGTTATCAAAGGGTGCGGGCGAGCACAGTACGATACGTATAACCAGCATAGAGAAGCTGAGAAAGTGCGCAAAATGGTCTTACAAAATAGAGCTGCAAGAATGAATGGTGCGCGGTAAGTAACTCGCGCAACATCTGGCGCGTCAGCAGAGCGCGCCGAGTGAAACCTCGCATTTTCTGTTTCCCTTCCTTCAGATGAAATAATTTATGTGTTATCTAACTCATCTGATAATACTAACGCACTTGAGTTTTTGCCATGCAGAAACGATGAGGCTAAAAAATTACGCAAAAGCTCAAGTGCGAGGGAGGATGTCCATGCGCCATAGTCTGCGCAAGATGAGTTGAGCTAACGATGTTAAACAAAGCACTCGTCGGGAGGTACCCTGACACACTTAACTTAGTTTATTTTTCATATTTGTTTGTGTGTGTGTGTTTAGTTTAACTTAGTTTAGTTTAGTTTTAGTTTTAGTTTTAGTTTTAGTTTTAGTTTTAGTTTTAGTTTTAGTTTTAGTTTTAGTTTTAGTTTTAGTTTTAGTTTTAGTTTAGTTTTAGTTTTAGTTTTTAGTTAGTTTTAGTTTTAGTAGTTTAGTTTTAGTTTTAGTTTTAGT
>QZGG01002284.1:0-41325 GCA_006409495.1 Sedum album
AGCCTTCCCTTCAAAAAGCGAGTTTAAAAATCCAAACACTACAAACAGCACCAAAGCAACCACAGCTCCAGATTTGAACTTGAAAAGTGATAAATCTCGGTTGGATTCTTTAAGGGTCGTTTCGAATCGGTCGATTTTTTTGACTTTGGATGTTTTTTGAGAATTGGGGTTGGGTTGGTTTTCATTAATTCGAGCTTTTTTGAAGCGCGATCAATTGAGGAGCGGAGGGATTTGTAAGAGTCGGTGCGGTAGATGAGTAGCCATGAGATGGATTCGCAGACTATGGCGGTGCAGATTGAGATTCCGACGACGGTGAGGCAGTCGGAGTATTGTGAGGTGGAGAAAGATGACATCTTTTTTCCGATTTGGATCTGAATCTGATGGGTTGATTCAGGAGAGAGATGATTAGGTTTTGTGATGGTTGAATCATGATTGAGATTAAATAGGGATTAGAGAGTGATTAAGGTTTTATTAAGTCGATTATTTTTAGGATTGGGATTAAGGAGCTTTTGTTTGGTTCCAACATTGAAGTTAGTTTTCAGATATAATTGTCGGTTTTAGAAATTTTGTTGTGTAGATAAATCTATGAATTTAAGTACTACTCTCTCTGTCCCATAATGTTTGTCCACTTTCCATTTTGGGTGTCCCCTTAAGTTTGTCCACTTTCCTTCATTCTCCACCACACATTCTACTTTTTTACTCATTTACTTATTAATCATCTATTCCCAACCACACATTTTATACCCTCTTTATACTCTAATTACCGTACATTTTGTGCTTTTGGACAAACAAAATGGGACGGAGGGGAGTAGAAGATAAGATATTTCAGGAATGGTGATAAAGAAATAAATTTATACTAAAAAATTTCATTGGATGGATGGGGTAAAAGTAACAAGCAGTTTCAACAAGGTAAAAATCTAGCTTTTATGAAATCAAGATGCAGGGGGATGAAGACTTAGTTGTTAAACTGGCTCTTTAGTTGAGAAATTGAGGCTATGAGCTGATTTATCCTGTGATGTTCTGAGACTTGTTGAGGATCACACCCTCGTACTTAACTTGGAACCATTTCATGGCATCTTCCTTGGTAACCCTGTGCTGGATTCCAACACGGGACTTGCACCTGCGGCGACGTCCAACACGGTAGCCAGGTCGCTCAAGGACAACATAGAAGTCCATACCATAGATACCAGTGGAAGGGTCATACCTATAATAAGACCATTTATTGATCATAATCAGTCAAATATCCTTGGAATACAAAATCGCACGAAGTTGCACTTCCAAAAGATGTATACATTTTAGTCAACTAACATGCAGCAGAAACGTGATTGTTGGTATTATATCTTAAATAGGCTTGATTAATTGTAATTAACAAACACATGACAGATCCACTACTGACTATTGATACCCCTAAGAAATATCTATCTCTATCCATAATAGCAGCAGTACACAATCCTTTACTGACTTATAGTAATTTGGATAACTGACACTGTTGAAATCTAGAAGATTGATCTCCAATTTTAGATACCAAATTTGAAACAATAAATCAAGCAAGTTGATACAGCTAAATGTCAACTGTTGATCGAGCATAAGGCATAAGATATGTTACACAAAGCAATTTCTTAAAAGTTAAAATAACTTACTTGATTCCCAAATCAATATGCTCCTGAATACCAAATCCAAAACACCCAGTGTCACTAAAGTTCCTCCTCAAAAGTTCATACTCCTTAACTTTCAATCCACTCTCCAATAACTGCATAGCCTTGTCACCTCTCACAGTTACATAACATGCAATCTTCTCATTACGCCTAATCCCAAAAGACCTCACAGTGTATCTAGCTGGTGTTTCAAACAACACAATTCACAACACTCAGTCTTACGCCACATCAAGTGACCAATTAACCTCGCAAAACTCTAATTTTGCTGTTACCTTTAGAGAAAACCGGAGTTTGACCACTCAGTTGCTCCAACACCTGTACATAAACAACCCTAACAAGTAAATTCAAATGTAAACAAATCAAATGTAGCAATTATAATAACATTAAATACAAAAATCAAGCACACCTTAGCTGCTCTGGTTAGACGATCGCCACTCTCGCCAACGGAGATGTTGAGGACCAATTTCTGAACCTTGATTTCCCTCATAGGATTCGCCAGCTTCTTCTCCGACGCCTGTACCATCAAAACAACCACCAAAATGATTGAAAAATTCATCACAAAAAAGCTAAAAAATGTAGACTAAAAAAGAGCGAGAAACCGACCATTTTTCACAATCGAGAATCGTCAGCCGGCAGGAGATTAGGTACTGGAAATATGCAGCAAAGCAAGCAAGTGTTAACAGACGATATCTATAAAACCCTAGTTCGAACAAGAAGACGAGCCTCTCCTCTAATGGGCCGAAAGGCCTAACATAGTTAGCCCAGTAGAACCGGCCCAAACCCATAGCTGAACGTAGTTAGAGAAAGTAGAAAGCCCAAGCCCAAATCCTCTGTTTTAATGCAAAGCTTTAGGAGCTGCTTGATCATTATTTTTACTAAAAATATAATAAAAATGGATTATGTTATAAAAACTCTTAAATGCTAAAACTATTTGGGACTCAGAGGATCTCAGAAGAATTGTATATTCAGAGAGGAGGAGCTGAAGGGGTGAGTTTTACCTTCACCCTCTTCCTCCTTTTATAGGACGATTTCACAGACACATTTCCGTGAAAACCGTATTTGTAAGTGAAAATTTTCTCACGTGTGTCCCACCAGTGGGACCTTTAGCATGACAAACTTGACTAACTTATAACAGATTAGACATTAAAAATGACTAAACAAATGTCAAAATTAAGTAAGTATTCCATAAATGAGTTGTAATTTATTTCAATTATAATAAACAGAAAATCACATAAGAAATTTCAAACAGTTGGTGTAATTTAAAATAAACCTCTGCTCCATTTCATATAAATTAGTTTATAACCCCACAAGTTTTTCTAATTTCTCCAACGGTCCCCGTAAGTGGGCTAATATTACCCATTTTCACCATAGCATTAGCAAAGTCTCTAGCAAATGCAACAGGATTGAAACTGTAAGTCCTCACAAGGCCATCTTGAGAGCCACCATTGAACAGCTCTTGATCTGAGTGAAGCAAACCGCGTCGATTTACGAGTTTCCGATAATAGTTGTTATCGAAGCGGTTAGGTGTTGTATCTAATGATGCTAAGTTTGAGTCTCCGCCAGAGAGTGGGCAAGTTCCTCTTCTATTTGCTGCGAAAAGTGAATCAATGTTGGTTTCATTGTAAATGCGGGTTTTGAAAGGCCACATTGAGCAAAGCCTAGAGTGTGTGCACCGGATAAGACCGTCATTTCTTGTGCATTTAGACCTTTGGCTGCAAACATGGAGATTAGAGTTGAGAGGTTTATGAAGGGCGAAGGGAGATCACTGTTGGCTTGGGCTTGGCTTGCTGTTCTTGCATCCCTGCGGCCTAGCGGTACGTTCCATGTTGGCCCTCCGACCTGAAATGAAACAAATATGTTTAGTTTTAGGACACTCAGAGGTTACTAAACATCATTTAAAGGTAACTTGGAGTAAAAGTCAAACAATTAGTTCCAAAAGTATTCCTAAATTTAGAGGTTATATGTACTGACCAACTCGACGCCAGCACGAGTTGCGAGAGCTAGGATATCAGCACATGATACAGTTGACGGGCAGGCGGCTTCAACACGGGCTTTAATGCTATCAATGACCTCAAAACCTCTAGCAGAGTTTCTATTTGGGAGGGCATTCTGTTCCCCTGTAAATGTGGCCGTATCATCCAAGAGAATCGATCCATCGCAACCCTATTCAAAAAATAAATTCAATCTCAGGTAAACATATGAAGATATATTTCAATTTTCATGCATGGTGCAAACTTACATTGACAAAGCAGTCATGAAAGAACAAACGAAGAATGGAAGCTGCCATTCTCGTCTCAGTCTGCACAGCCTGCCTCATTGCGTCACGGACAATAAACTGAAGCCTAGGACAAGTCCTGGCATAGAAATTTGGTGTGAGCTGCGCGTCCAACGCGCAGCTCATAAGAGAAATAACACAAAATAGAACACCAACGAAAGATACTAATCGAGGAACATTGTTATTCAAACCCATAATTATGTTCTGATATTTGTTTGAGACAAAGAATGAACCAACTAGCTTTGATGAGTGATATGTCTCTGGGGTTGTATAAGCTTTCTATTTATAGATGAGTAAGATTGGAAGAAGGCCATGCATCGAAATAGTTCAAAGTTTGCTGCTGTGCTGATGATGCAATACGCGGATTCTTGGATATGAATATGAAATGAGTTTACTTTGATTATTATTAGTATATTTACATCATAGTTACAGCTAGCATTTTCAATAGACGAATATTGAAGTACATTTTTTCAACATCATGTTGAACAGTTTTGAATTTTCTCAGCAGGTTATTTAGCTCATTTGAGTTCAGATTTACCAACATTTTGGATCAGGAAATATTGGATAAAAGATTGACAATTATATCGATGAAAACTCGAGTTAAATATTTTGTACTGAGGTTTGGTATTTTGTTTTCAGGGCACAAGCAGAGGGGTCTTAAGCTCAGAGCTCACAAGCTGAAACGTCAGAATCATTAGAAAACAGTAAAATGTGAGCATTTTGTGGAAGTAGCTACACAACTTTGAACAACGTCTGATGAATGGTTTACACACCAGCAAGGTTGAAATGCAGTACACAAAACTAATATAATTAGCTGGACATAAGCTTAAAATATTGCTACTTAGTCATACGATTGACCAACTCCATCTCCAACTAGGAAAACATTAATGAAGTTGGAATAAATAATTGCACCGATTTTTAACATGGAGGCTGTCAATATGTCAATGTACTATTTTTAGAAATCTAAAAACTTCAGATGAAATACATTTATTAGCTATATGACTTGATCGAGTTTTAAGGGTGTGTATGAAGACACTCTTACTACTTGGACACTATCCTAGAGGTTATTGCAATAAAATTTTAAACGAATAGATTTTTTGAATATATTACAAACTGTCATATAGTTCTGAATTAGGTTTTAAGTCAATAGAGATGGAAAATGGGATGATGCTACTTGTTCAGTTACGAAAGTCTTACATGGTTGAATGTTTCAAATGTCTCTCCTCTGTAAGTCTTTGCTTTTATCTAAACACTATTAGTGTTTTTGTAATTATCAATAATAACTCGAGTTGCAATTTGTCATTATGCTTAGAGACAGATTTGAGACAGATTGGTCGACAATAACAAAGGTTCAGTGTTTGAAATGGTACTGCACTTTCTACTAAACATAGACTTTAACAGTCTTAATAGTATGATAATGCTATGATTGGATATCCCATTGATTTTCTGCCCCTAGTTTGATCCAATTACAAGTTGAAGTCTCTGACTTTAACCACAACTTGGAGCCATTGCATAATTCAACTCTGGAAGAACAGTAAGAGTTTTATTTAGTAGTAATGTTCAGGGAAGGTAAGACAACACCCGGAGAAGGGATATGATCCAATCCAACGCGCGGATCTGACCTTTTAAGAGTAAACAAGTAGTGACTTGAAGATAAAAAAGACCAAACACCAGCGACTAGCACACAGACTCATTTTATATGATTAGGAAAGCTCCTTCTCAGGTCACAACCTGTGCACATATCTTCTCATATTACTTCTTTCCTCGGAGTTTTACACCAAGTGCCCTCTCTAATTTGAGGATGATCTGCTGATTTGGAATGGCTTTACCAGATTCATACTCTTGGATTATCTGAGGCTTCTCATTGATCAGCTAAAAACAGACATCCTCAATTATCATTGCTGATTATTCATACATTAGTCATCAAAATTCCAAAATGTTCAATTAAGATGGTTAGTTACCTGGGCAAGTTGGGCCTGTGTAAGCTTCTTGTCTGTACGACCTTGCATTATACTTTTCTTCAGCTCAGTTGGTACTCTGTCATCTGTGATAATCCATAGATCCAAGAGCATGAGCAAGTAGTCAATACACACATTTTTTATTCTCACATTTAGGAGATTGTATCAGAACAAATTGCCAGAGTCAATGCAGTGATGATAATATTGACGTTCAAATATCTGTAAGCACAATTCTAAAAGATTAACACTAAGTTATTTTACATTGCACGAATGTAAATTGTAAAACAGTGTTTCCACACTGCATTTGACATAAATATCATATCAGTGTAGAAATATTCAGTATATTGAAAGTCAGTATAATGATAAACCTACGGTTCACCCCTTATGGGCGTTGCCCTCGCAAAACCAATATGTACATGCATACGTTCTTCTTAACTTAAATTCTAAAGATGAAAAAGATGATTTCAGCAACAAAACTAAATTAGCGTCCAATTTAGTAAATTATTTTGATTTATATGGCAGCCCCATCCGATGGCAACAAAAACTAGGGAAAATGACAGCTAATAAGTAATAACCACATACATATATACAAGAACGTAAATTTAACAGCAACAATTCCAACTCGTATTCCATAATAGAAAGAACTGAAAAAGAGTCACTTTTGAAAACACACCAAATGCATTCACAAATATATTAACATCAAAACAATTCCGGAAAAGAAACTCACGGGCAAGAACTTCAGTCTCTTCATCAAGCTTCCTGGTGTTTAAGGATGTGCCACTAGAGGCAGCTTTATTAGTTCCAGCAGTTGCTTCACAAAACAAATCAACAAACAAACACAAAATCAAAAATCAACAAAATCAAAAATCAATAAAACAAAAAACGACATAATAATTAATCAAGAATCGCAAACAAAAGCAGAAAAACAAAAGATAAAAGAATTACATTTTTTGAGGGTTTCGATTTCGGCACCAGCACGACGAGCGGCGTTAACGAACTTCTCATCCTTTTTGACGGCGGCGGAAGGGGCTTTCTTGCGGATGACGACAGGCTCCCAATCCTGAGTGATGTGTCCCGACATCGTCGATGATTGCAATTTCCGATTTAGGGTTTCGAATTTGGATGGTCTTTTGCGATTATCTGCAGTTGAATGTTTACGAGGATATTTTCTCTTTTGTTTATTTATATATAATGCTTAAATGAGACGCTTCTTATCCACTCAGAAAATACATTTAAGTAAATATATCAATATTTTCAAAAATAATTATTATTGAATCATATTCTAACAATATATAATTTCATGAATATAATGAGAATCAATTTTTTTTTGTAATTTATGAATTTAAAGTTGTACGAAAAAAAGTTTTGTTTGATGGAAAATGGATAGTATTTGATTATTTGTATATAATAAAAATGAAGTTTAGGGTTATAAAGAACATTGTTAGTGTAGATATGCAATAACTTCAGAAGTATAATGTTACTAGAATAGAGGAGCACAACAATTTATTTTTTGTGAGCTTGGAGGAAATAAGTCAAATAAATGACCATTGAAATCCAAATTTACAATTTATGAATTATTTGTTTAGCTCGTTTAAGTGTTTTGTTTCTGAACATGTTTTTGGAGGTGTTACAACAAAAAAGAAAAACAATTTATGATGGGAAATATCAAGAAGGAAATATATATTTTTGCGAGATATTAGAAATAATCTCAATCGTTAATTAATAATAATTTAATTGATGAGATTGAAACTCGAAATAATCGTTGAATTAAATCGCTCGTGTTTTTACTTATCTAACTGCCAAATTTAATTAAAAATCATTTTAACCGTCAAATTAGTCACATGAACAGTTAAAATTAAATTCTACCCTCTTCCCTCTTGATAACCCTACGATGACAATTATTAATCAAGAACTTTCGGACCACTTAAACATATTCAAATACCTCATCAAGGAAGCCATATTTACCTTAACCATCATGTAAATAAACCATTAAAAGCAACACAATTCAGTCACACTAGGGAAAATTTTCAGAAATCAGAAATCGAATCATGAGTTTCCAGCCAAAATTAATAATTTGGTAAACTAAGGTCTTCTTGCTTCTTAAGTGCTAGTGCTTCATTTTCATGCTTGAAAACGGATGCAATAAATGACTATAAAACTATTAACGTATACAAATATGTAACCAAAATAGATTAAAATAAAGTAAAACAAGCACAATTTCATCAACAGAAAGCAATTGATACATACAATAGTTTTGCACTATCTTGTCGCATTACATGAATTAATCATCCCAGATACGCTAGTAGAAACCTCGGACCACTTGTTTCTTGATGCTCTTGCTCTCTCTCTCAATCCTCCAAACCTGTAAAATAGAGAAAACCCACAAAGATTAAATTTGTTAATCTGTTTGCCATCTACGGTGTCGAACTGGGAATGAATATCCCTTTGGCGTGATAGTGTAGTGCATCTTAATATGGACTACAGAAAATGAGGGTTTGTGATAACTTTTATCACTGGTGCATCCATTAAAACCTTTGTTTCCCTCTTTTGAAAATCTGTTACAAGTGTAAAAGACATTTAATATTTGAGGAAATATTAACTTGCTATATCCTCGATTCAGTTTCGCTTGTAGCCTATACACCACAAGCTGGCTAGTGATCAATCATGAATATTGAATGGGGCATGGGGACAGACAAATCTTTGCAAGTTATATGCATGATCTAGTTAAATTAAAAATGGTGGGAATGAAAGTGTGATAAAATAAACCTTAAGCTGCAAAACTGATATAGGACCCTTAAAAACATGTCTAGCTCTTCATATGGAACCAAAGATAAGAACTACTGATTTTTGATTTGCTTACCAGTTTCACCTAGATTAGGAGAAGTAAATTGTTGAAGAGCCTCCAGAGTCATCATTTGAGAAGTCAGCCTTCTTTTTCTTGTTCCTCTTGTAGGGAATTCCCCTTGCCATTGCTTGGCATTCCCTCACTTCTTTTAGATAAGCTCTTATGGCACCACTTGCGAAAGGGTTTGTTTCTGATGACCCCCCATTCTCTTCGTAAGCTGCCCTAAGTCGTCCTATGAGGGCATCAAGACTGCCCCAAGCTTGCCTCAGCGGGCAAGTACATGGAGCAGGAGGTTCAGGCTGCCCGAAGAACATGCAACCTATTTTGATAAGCCACCATGAAATCAGATCGGCATGCCCTTACCATATTGTTGCATAAAAAGCAATCCACTTTAATTCCAGATCAAATTGTACTATAGAGATAGATGAAATGTGGGATCGAGTATAAATTGAAAAGCTCAGTTATCTCTACTGCTGCAATCATATATAGTCCCATTCTTGGACTTGTGCGCATGACTAATCCATATAATAGTTGATGATGAGGGAGTCGTAGGGATTGACTTACCTTGCATATGGACTTTAGTCTTTCCAAATTGATCCAAGTATCGAAGAAACTCAAGGACATGATTTGCGGTGCATTGTGAAAGTGGAACCGGAGGCCTGTGGTTCCCCAAGTACTGCCCAAAAGTGTTCCAGTCTCTCTTTTTTGAGATTCATATCTGCTTGGTGTTGTGGCTGCTTGTTGATCATCACACGGTGATCTTGATGATCCTTCCACCACATACTTTCCTCTATCTGAAGAGGACATTCTCGCTCTAAGACAATACTCAGGAATTGCTCCAACCCTAATTTTCTCAACATGAAAAGATAGAGAGATATAATTGTGGAAATTAAAGAGAGGAATTCGGCTTTATGTGAAATTGGTGGGTAAGTTGCTAGCACTAGCTAGAATGATGAATTGTGCAAGGATCACATCGCGGGCCATGGGGCCATGTGAAATTGCCTCATGATCATATTCCATTCCAATTACAAAAATGTGTGACAGATGTTTTATTTTACAATTCAATATACCACTCCAAAAAGTGTTTGATGTAAATGTGCATACTATTATATATGCTTTCATTCAGATTATACAGCAGCCAGTATTAATTATCAAACAAAGTACAATTATTGAGCATGGTTTGTCAAAGCCCGTGTTCCCTTTGCCACAATTATTTATTGCGAGTGTGGAACTCACTTCTTTTCAAGTAAGAAGAGCGCAACTTTGATTCATAAGAATGTGGTCTTTAAAATCCTGTATTACACAATAGGCATCCATCTTTTGGATAGATGCAAGTTCTGACTTCGACTTAATATTTTGCATCATATAGTATTTTAAAGAACAAAAATATCTAGAACACTTATATTCCTGATTTCCAAGCTTAGTTGTGTCAAATTCAAAGTGCGGCTGTAGGTTTAAATTTTGTTTTATCAAATATATTTGTATGCATAGTTGGGTGAAGTCAGCTGTTAAACGTATCATATACTCTCCTACAGAGAGATAACAAACCTAAACAACGCATCTAAAATTGTCAATTTAGGAAAGGGAACTCCCAAACTTGCAAGTTTGTTGAATCAAGGAGCTTCTAAGTCAAGATATCCCGTCTAATTTGGAGGTCATTTCTATCATCTCGCACATCTCTTTACATCCCTTTTTTCATAAGGCTGACACTAGTCGCAAATTTCTTGGCTTTTCTTGTTAGGCGTGTACCTATTTTGTGAATGTTACAAACCATATACTTTTCATTCATAAATTTTGAAAACAACAACCACAATTTTTATGTCATTCACTCTTGTTCGTAATTTATTATATTTAATTTATATCTAGATCGTAATTTATCACGTCGCATATTACTGAAATGAAATTTACACATCAGAGTGGAAAACTGTCATTATCGTCATTATATATCTCATTTCGAATTAGGTGAGACTTGATGAGGCAACAACCTACAGTATATGTAACTGTGATGGTTACATTCGGAAGAGTTCACTGGATTGCCAAGGAAAATTTTCTATCCATTGTTATTAATCATTCACATATACCATATCAAATCATCAATATTTTGACCTAAACTTTAGAACTTCTCTCCAACAATAATAGCACATATTCATGATGGGAAGGGAACATTGGCTAGTAGCCACTACTTCGAAATTTAATGTGCTTATCCTAATATAAATAATGCACCAAAAAATCATGGTGTATATAATTAAATTACCATGGACTTGCTTGTGAGAAGGTGCATGCATCTTCTCATTGGTAATTGGGGGTATAGGCAACTCCTACAATGATTAGGTTCGAATTTTATACATATATATAGTGTTTTAATTCCCTTTTTATTTACACTTCTGTGTTTGCGCAAGGAGTAGCGGCGTATCGGTCAACCACTCGGTCCTGAGTGCATATTCGCCTTGAGTATGGGGTTTGTCCATTCCTTGAGCGATGAAGTATTAATAATTTTTTTAAAAAGATTAAAAAAAGATTAAAAAAAAGATTTACACTTGTGTGATTCTGTCTCGTGTTAGACAAGCCAAAAACATTTGTCCAAAGTGTACAGGTTATGCCCATGATTTTATTATAATGAAAAAGATACTGCTGAAACATCTAGAGTGTTCTTTATTATTGTAATCCAAATTCTAATCGGACTGAGATTCAGTGCAACGAAATTTATTTAATGCGAATCAAAAATACGTAGTTTTAATAAAGGGTTCACTCAAAATTATATAGGGTTATAATAAAAAAATGTCAAAACGACGTCGTTTTTACAATCACAGCAAATAACTGCGCATTACCGAATCCGAATCCAATCCTAATCCTAGAACAAATATAGCTTCCCACTTCCAGTTTCTTATGTATAGTAAATCACTTATTATTTATTCACCTCCTCAAGCCACTGCTAGTCTTCTACTATTTTCTTAAGTATGTTTTGCATGATAAAACTAATTGGTGCTTTAATTAATGATATGTTTTATAGAAGACAGATTCAGAATCTTTTCCTTATCACTACTTACATATGTCACTGATTGACTACCCTTTTCATGTTTTTGCTATTGCATTAGAAAGACTGTTAACCTCAAATGGCAAACAAATTGAGAAGTGACGTCATCAATGGCACTTCTACACTGATGGTGCGTATAAGAATTCCAATTCACGTCGCATCATTGTAAAGAAGATCCATATAAAAGTGAGGCAAATCTCTCTGCATTGTGCCAAAATATGATATATTATTTATTCCCTTACAAGAAACACAGAGAATCAACTTTTGGCAAAAGTTTGGGTATAATCAACCGCATATTTGGGTAAATGTTGAACAAATTAGGGTACTATTTGCCTGTCGGCAAGTACCAGTACCTTTCCAAAATGGTAAATAAAATAGAACAATCTAGATGGACATATTTCTGTACCCCTATTTTAACACTTTACTTGTGTCTAGTGTCTTGAACATTTTTGAGTGAAGTCCTGGAAAGTAAGATCCCAAATCCAGGACAACGTGTCTGGAGAAATGTCTGATTGTGATTCAAAAAATATTTTACTCCCTCCGTCCTTATTTTTTTATACAAAAGCACCAAATACACAGTTTTTAAGGAAGAAAGTATAAAATATGTGGTTGAGAATAAATGGTTTATAAACTATATGAGTAAAAAGTAGAATACGTGGTTGATATTAAAAGAAAGTGGACAAACTTAAGAGGATACCCAAAATAGAAAATGGACAAACATTTAGGGACATAAGGAGTGCTAAACCTAAAAGGTACTATGCCTTCATTTAGGGGTGTCCAAATGGCCCGCCGGCCCGAAAACCCGGTAAAAGCCCGGTGACCCGACCCGGTAAAAGCCCGGCCCGGCCCGCTAATCGGCCCGATGGTGGCCCGAGCCCGATGACTTAGGGCCGGGCTTGGGCTTGTCCTTTCAAGCCTGTTCGGCCCGAAAGCCCGGCCCGAACAAAAGCCCGAAAAAAATGTGCATAAAACTATACGATTTATAAATATTAGTGTCGAATTCGTATAATTTGAAATATATATTGTTTGATTTTGAGTACGACAACATACAATAATATATGTATATTAAATAATCAAGTCTAGTTTTAACTTAAATGAAAGATATGACTATAATAAAAATTAAGCTTGAAATATTAATTCTAATACATGCCAATTTTTTTATTTTTCAAAATAATATAAAATAAAGGCATGGAATGTATAATTTAATGTAAAATATCATATATATGTAAACAATATTTTAGGTGTGTCAATTATGACTTTAAAATAACTTTCAATTCGAAATCTTGTCTTTAAAAAATTATGCGGTATAATAAATTATTAAAAATATTTTAAAATGATATAAATATTAAAATTTTATTTATTTATTTTCTAAAAAGCCCGTAAAAAGCCCGATCCGGCCCGGTCAAACCCTAAGTCAACGGGCTTCTCAAAGCCCGTGGGCTTTCGAATTTTCGGGAAGCCCGGCCCGATTTTTTCAAAAAGCCCGAATAATTTTCGACTTTTAGGGCCCGAGCTTGGCATTTTCGGGTGAGGCCCGGCCCGACCCGGCCCGATGGACACCCCCTCTTCATTCTACTATTTCTGAATTATTCCCAGTCCCTTTCCAACCAATAATATGAAAAGACATGATAACTCTATGGCTGTTAACTTCACTGGTAAAACGTAACTTAAACCCTAAACATCTCTCCTCCAATATATCTTCACCAACAAATGTTTTCACTTTGGTAAAGCCATTTATTTCGCTGAGTGGATGCTCATTAGTAGCATGCTGTCCAAATATAAGAGACCCATTATTGTTGATGATCTCTCTTAGTATTAGTACATTAAATCCTTAAAACTTTAAGATTTCACCAGGTATTTTGTCCCTCAATTGTAGTACATTTGCATGTTGTGGATAGCTCGCTATTTCATATTTTTGGCTCACCAAGTCAAGCTTGAGTTAATGTTTATTCATTGTGGCCATAATCTTAAGGACGAAAACACAGTTGTTCGATAAAATAACAGCTTGAAACACACAAACCTGTCTCATTCAGATGATAGGTAGTGTTTAAGTTGCAGCCTTAGTTGAGACTGAAAAGGATCAGTTGGTAGCTTGTCGTAGCTCTGGACGGACAAAGTCTGCATCGGCGGGTACAGAGATGTCTACAGTTGGTCTTAGTTCAGCACATACTTTGATGGCTCCATGAACTGGGTCTGACTTGAAGTTGCTGATTAGGTCTTGGTTAAGGGGAGCCTTACTGTCCACAGCCACAAGTGCTTGTTGAGTTAATATGTAATCGAACCTTGGAGCCCATTTCCTTGACCCAAGTCTAGCAGTGGTTGAGCAGTTATCAACCATGAAGGACACTCCACGAGCGTGCATGAAGGGGTTTAAGGAGTCCACTGACTCATCACACTTTCGTTGATGATTTCAGAGTAGGAATGACCCTTTTTCCTTAGAATTTCAATCTGATGATCACAGAAAATATGAGCTTAGTGTTGGTAAGTTGTTGGGTTCGGGAATCGACTGCATTGAAAATTGAAATGAGAGAAACATACCTGTGCCATCATCAATCAGGCTACAAACACACCAGCTGTGAAAGGGTATAGAGGGCCGAGATCACCGGCTGGCCTCTTCGATCTAACCCGCTCACCCACCTTCCACATACGTGTCTGATCGATATTACCCATTGGAAAAGCTGGTAATCCTTCCTTTTCCTGATTTGACAGGAGCACACATTCATTTATCTCGGGATAACACTATACAAAGTAGGATATACATACATAATATTTATGCAAAACAAAAACCCAAATCATACATAGAAACGGCGTCCGGCTAGAACAACACTTCGGATTTCACTACCACTCGCTACATCTTCATAGCACTCATACAATATATCCATGCATGGATAGTATGAGGCGCTATACGCAGCTTCGAACTCCTTTTTGCCCTCAGCGGTCAGCGAGTCATACACAGCAAGCATACCCTGTTGGCATAACACTGTTAATTGACAGCAACAAATATAAAAAACATTATACAATGATCGCAAGTATTTGTGGTGTGCAAGAGAAACAAGGGTGAAACCAAACCTTTGTGGAGATTGTTCGTGATATGATCCCTGTAATGCACTCGACAGTGTTTTTGTAAGCCAGTTCTTCGTCCATCCCATTTTCTGTGTACCTTCTGAACAAGGACTCCACAACTCCATGGACAGCACCAAGTAGGATGCCTAAATATTAAATTAAAGCTATTCAGCTTCAGCCATCCATTGAATTGGAAAAAAATTGATTATAAGAACATTCACCTCTTTCTCCAAAGATATCACTCTTGTACTCCGACTCTAATGTAGTAGCAAATGTGAATGGTGAGCCGAGAGCAACTGACCAACCCAATGCAATATCAGTCGCACGACCATCAACATCCTACATAAAGTAGATTAATATTGTTCCATGAAGTAGAAAGCTTAAACCTTGAAGCCTGAGTGTGTTATTGCACCAGAAAAATAGTGATATTGCTAAAGGATCCAACCAACATTAGTAGTTGAAAGGGTAAATACACGATGACATTTTACGCACCTGGTGGACAGCAAAGCTTGCATTGATACCTGCACCATTTACTTCCTTTCCTTGCACATAAAGTCTCCTCACAGAAGGGCCCATACCTTTCGGGCAAACTGCAATGACACTAATGTTTTTGGGAAAGTCCAAGCCCAAGGACTGCAAATGTCCCAAAAGAAACCCATGGGACAACCCGAGAATGCTGTTTGGCTTCATGTGTGAGAAGATTTTTTCATAATTATCTGCCTGTACGAGAAGATCAATGTACATTCATACTTCCATTTTGACATATAACAGTATAGTTCTGGTGTATTTATAATCTGGGTGGAAATGGGAATGACTCTGAGAGCACGAAGTTTGCATAAGAATTAAAAAAGAAGTTGATGCAAGAATGACATGTACAATGACTAACCTGAGCAGAATCAGATATCAATAACAGGACTAGGTCGCTGCCGGAAATAGTTTCATATATATCACCTAAGGTGCCAGTTTCTTCAGTGAAGCCTGCCGCACGAGCTTCATTGAATGACCGAGATCCCTTTCTAAGCCCAATCTACATTTCAAAAGCAGTCAGCACCACATTTTGTTATATTTTCAAAAGCAAAAAAGAAAAGTGTGTGAAACGTAAAACAATAAATATGATTTTTTTGGAATCAAATTCTCACCTTCACAACAATATCTGATTTAATCTCAGCCAAAGAATCTCTCAAATTCTGAGCTTGGGCTGGACCCTGAAATGAAAACACATTTACATTGCAAATTTTCAGGATAGGTCATACCTAACATAACAAACTGACACTGAAATATCCTAGTTCGAAAATTCAACTATCAAAATCAGGTACAATACTCAACATAAAACTGTCATAAAAGTGCTTAGAATCACACCAGAACTACCCATTTGAAGCCCACAAGTGACTAAAATATGGAGTAGAATATTAAGTAAGCTACTTATAGAGACATATGAGTATATCACATAGTTAAAGCATTTAGTACACAAAACTGAACCTTCAACTCCAAAACATTTGGAGAAAAAGGAAAAACTTTACGATACAAAACACGAGCAACGAAAATGATATGAAATAAATATGTAAAAAGGTGCTTGAGTAGAAACACTCTCACCTGTGATCCCCATCCAATGACACCAATCTGCTTAACACCTTTGAATGCTTCCGGCAGCAAAGGAAACAAATTCCTTCCTCCTCTCACAATATACTACAAAATCAAATTAAACACACCAAAACTAAACCAGAAAATCCACAAACGAGTTCAAAAACACTGACTGAAATAATCCAAACAAATCTAAAATAGGTAACACCTTTATCAAATCCATACCTCATCATGACCTGCAAGTGATATCTTCTCCTTGTTAAACACCTTGGTATCAAAATCAAGAGCAGGGGGTGTCCTCACTCCAGACGCCGACACCATCTTGGCTCCCAAAGATGAGAAAGTCGATCCATTTACCGCAATTGGTGAAAAGGTCGCTTTCAGAGCGGTAGATGACTTGGCGGATGAGGCTAGAAATCCCACATTTGGGAGTGAGTTTGGTAGATGAGGAGAGTGTAGATGCGGCGGATGTGATGGTGGGAGTGAATGAGGTTGTTGCGGCGGCGGCCATATCTCTCTGTCTCTGGTCAGTTATGTGTTTTGCCCTTTGAAATGATTATATCATACACTACATGATTACACTACATGTCGCAAATACGACACCGTTTAGACATAAATGCTATTCCTTTTTCTGATTTTAATGACATAAATTGCATATTAATATATTCACATAATTTTTTGAGGACATTTTTCATATTTTTTTCATAAATAATAAGACAATTGTCCTTGAATTCCTAGAGACCAGCAAATTTCAGTGAAATCTAATAATAAGGACAAGCAAATGTAGGCTTAAGAAACATCTCCAGCCAAATTGAAGACTGGATTGGACTGAGCTACTTTGGCTTGCACTAGTGCCACTCATTGATGAGCCAGTGCCGTGGCTCGCATTATTTACCGAATAGCTGCAATAAGAATGCACAGACACATCACATTTTCGTATAAAGTAAGTTAACTGATTGACAGAGGGCTATGAGACACACTGTTGCACTATACAATACTAGAAAATTTATCATCACCAATACGAGACCTAATCAGTTGTATACGCAACTTATTTCATGAAATGGAAATGTTCTTGAAGAGAATTATAGTGATGATAGTTAACTGCTGGTAGTAACACATAAAGAGTCGCTTGGTACCTTGATGGAAATTTACAGTTCCCATGACCTGCGCATTCCAGAACAATGCAAATCAGCATATATTACCCTCTCGACAACTCAATTAAAGCACAAAACTTCACATTGTGTACAATTTAAGTAGAAAAAAGCTGGTCGTAAATGGTCAGAGATCAGATCCAATGATTGCAAATCAAGGCCTCAGCAATGAAGTTATCAAGTAGAAATGTAGTGCATGACTTATGTTATGTGTCCGGCAACAAATCAATAGTCTACACAACGGCCGAGTCATATAGTAGTAAATAAGGAAATGCTCATACTAAAAGCATAGAGCATTATATAAAACACACAATCTAATCAAATGACATCAGGTCTGACAAGCACATTGCGAAAATTCACCACGAACCAAAACATCATCAGTTCAACAAGCATCAAAATTTTGTATTTTACATCTAAAGATAAACTACTTACTTGGATCGAGAGAGATAAGAGCAGCAGTGTTGCTAAAATCACAAGCATCATCACTCAACCCATGCTTAAGATAATAATCATTGAAAGCATACGACGCCGTAAGCTGCAGATCATGCGCATCATAACACGCTCCTCCGTTCTGAATCGGCGAGCAATCAGCTCCACCAGGCCCGCACGCCCAATTCAACGCCGACGCCAAAGCCGAATCCTCCGCGTTGTTCTTCGCAACACACCATAGCTCCGGCGTCATCACGTCGCTATGGGCCTTGGTAGAATGTTTCAGAGAGTGGGAGAGTGCTAGAAGGGAGAGTAGAGTGAGAGAGAATAACCAAGGGGAGTTGAGCATTTTCGAGACTGACCCAGTTGGGGATTTGGCTGGAGAAGATGAAAGATTTGAGCTTTTAGGGGGATTGAGTTGGTGGAGGATGAATTGGAATTAGGGTTTCGTGGAGGAGGAGAGGAGATTGTGTTGGTCAATGAAAATGTATCCGTTACTGAAATTGGGTAATGTGTAGTTGACATTTCGTCAGACTGAAATCAAGACATTGGCAACAGGCGATGAGGACAAGACATTTATTTGTTTTCATTAAATGAAAGATGCAGTAGCACATGAGCTTAGATTTCACACAGGCTTTGTGTAAGTCGAACAAATTGTGCTGTTGTAGTTTGGCTTTTTCAAAATTAAGATTCTTGTAAATAATTGAGAGAAAACTTTATTTGATTGGGTTTTATTGGGTCTAGCCAAACAACATTTTATTAGGAAACAAAATGAACATTTTTACTCTTGTAAAATATACAGAGATTAGTGATGTACCTCTGGATTAGTTATTTCAGCAACCCAAGCAATATACAGAGATCAGTGATGTCTTCTTTTGTCATTTGCTTAAAGAACAAGACAATGTATATGAGCTCAAAGGGATTCCAACTTGGCCAAACCAACAAACAGCATTGAATCATTGGGGTAAGTTAAGTTTCAGCCCGGTCCAAGATTATGTAAAATGGCCAAACATGATGCAACAAGGATAGGAGTAACTGAGTAAGAGTAACCACTGGGATACATAAACAGAAGACGTAAAAGACTCCCTCCATACCAAAATGCAGAAACCATGAACTGAAGCAACCAGGAGATACCTACAAAACACGCTCTCTGCAATTGTTGAGAAACTCAACAAGAGACCAAACACCATCTCTTAATTTCGGGTCCAATGCCAAGATGATGTTAAATGGCCTACCATGACGCAATTATGGATAGGAGTTACTTTGGGATTATAAACACAGATGTTGTAGAAGACCTTCCCACAAATTGAAGAAGCTGGAAGCCATGAGCTGAAAATAACAGGAGAGACTTACAAAACACACTCACTGTGATTGTTGAGTATTTACAATCAAGGGTTGCAACAATGACTTGCCTAAAAAGTCTATATATAAGCAACCACTACAACATTAATAATTGCATATCAGACCCTTATCATAATCATAAAAGCAATTATGGAGTCGAAGCTTACTTGCCTCACCCTTTTAGCTGTTTGTAGTTTGTGGCTTCAGTTAAGTAGCGCTTCCCCGTCCAATGTGTCCTACAACAGTGAGATCATGAAGCAAAGGTATCAAAACTGGATTGAAGTACATGGTAAAAATTACCAAGATGAGCAAGAATGGATCCTTCGGTTTGGAATTTACCAGACTAATGTCCAAATCATAGAGTACATCAACTCGCTGAACTTGTCATTCACACTAGCAGACAATGAGTATGCAGATTTGACCAACGAGGAGTTCAAATCTATGTATATGGGTTTCAAGCCCCCTGAACACTCTTCAAATAATGGAGCATTTCGATATAATCATCATCATAAGTTGCCGAAGAGTGTCGATTGGCGCGAGAAAGGTGCAGTAACTCCAGTAAAAAACCAAGGCCAATGCGGTATGCTCTCACAGTCTTACACTGGATACATACATATAAGCACAGCGAATTTGTGAGTTAGGTCCAATAAAACTGCTTTATACAATATGAACTGTAATCACTCACCAACTCAATTGCAGGAAGTTGCTGGGCTTTCTCTGCAGTTGCTGCAATTGAAGGAATCAACCAAATAAAAAATGGGAAACTGGTATCTCTGTCAGAGCAAGCACTAGTTGACTGTGATGTGAATAGTGAGAATCAAGGCTGCAATGGTGGCTTCATGGAGTCGGCATTTGAGTTCATAATAAACAAAGGAGGACTACCAACTGAATCCGCGTATCCATATGTTGGAAAACAAAACACTTGCAACTTGAAAAAACTAGACAAACATGCTGTATCCATATCTGGCTATGAAATAGTACCAGAAACGATGAGAAGAGCTTACATAAAGCAGCAGCTCACCAGCCAGTATCTGTTGGTATCGATGCTGATGGATTTTTGTTTCAGCTATATTCTGGGGGAATCTTTGATGGACCCTGTGGAACCCAGCTCAACCATGGTGTAACAGTTGTTGGTTATGGAGAAGAAAATGGTGAAAAATACTGGCTTGTGAAAAACACATGGGGCACAGGCTGGGGTGAATCTGGCTATATAAGGATGAAACGCGACAGCGGTACAAGAGGTCAATGTGGAATCGCCATGTTGGCTAGCTACCCTGTTGAACCAAAAGCAGCAGTGTAAGATGCTAAAAGCTTAAACTTCCCATTGATATTTGTCAATCACAACGAAAGGAAATTTGTTCGCAAATAATATTTTATAATAAAAATGTGGAAGCGCATTTGACATCTAGCAGTTAAAACAACATATATGAGATACATTTCGTTTGATGGAAGTAAATTATCTTGCAAGTCCATGCAAACCTACATACACTTCTCATTGCACATTCTTAATATTCGTAAACAACATACTCTTTGAAGCCTGTAGCGAACACAGCCTTCGCGTCAACAAGAATCCATGAATATGTTCAAAAAAGGTCATCTTCATATTCACAGCAATAGACATCAAACTTTCATAAGATCCGGATTTCACCAGGATCATCTGCTCCATCTGCACACTGCACAGTCACAAAAATCATCATTGATTCAAATTCGTGAAACAAACCTCAATCCATCTTTACTCTTTATAATCTTAGATGCATAGTATTCGCATCTGCTTACAAAATTCAGATTCCAAATAGACGAAAACACAAAACCCTAAAATCGCACACACGGTGAACGGACCTAGTGGATGAACGCCGATTGGGAATAGATGTGAGAGAGCGCAGCGCGCTTAAGTAATTAAGAGTAGCCAAACGGAAACCAGGTGAAGTGTCTCGACGGCGAACTCCGTCGGCGAATTCGGTTGAAGTCAACGGTCAACGATTCGGTCACCAGGTCAGTTTCAAATTTATACTCCATCATTTTTGAATGTATTTTTTAGGAAATTAATTTGAACAACAGGACTCAAACTCTATTTATAGTTGCTCTCAAAAAGGTTTTGATCAACGACCTCTGAGACAAGATACCGAATGATTGACACTAAATTACTGCCGTTTGTTCTTTGAAATGTAAATTCACAATCGAAGTTACAGCGCTGATAATATGATATATAAATATTTATCGATTTGAAAATGGAATAACAACTTAGTATGCCATATTTGAAAATGACTAGCTATGTCCAGTGACATTAGGATTTTAGGTTCCACATTCCCAAGTGATGCTCTCCATTGCTGTCTCGCCGTTTGACGGACTAAATTGACCTGAAACAAAGAGGACGGACAGTTATGATAGACCTAAAATCAGATAGCATATGAGTGAGTAATGAGTTTATATGAAGATGGATTTATACCTGCTTTGAAACTCTGCTGATCATAATGCCCATTGATCAAATGTTGTTGCATAGGAAGAATGATCGATCCAAACTCGCCTTGACCTCTCGGTGACTTCTGATGCGAGGAACAAGTGTATTGGTTTGAACCAAAGCCTGCATTTTTCTGAACATAATTCAACAGTGCAACATTATAGTTATTAGTTTTGTTACTAGTTCCAAATTGTTCCATTGTGCCGTTATTAGTCCCGAAATTTGGTACTTGGATGGGGAGGTGTAGTTGGCTTTTGTACAACTTAAGTTCATCGAAAAGCCTCCTGTACTCTCCATAAGGCCCCAAGACCGGATCCTTTTGTCGACAAAATGCTTCCCAAATGAGTGAGTCAGTCGCGCGTCTCTTATCCTCTTCTTTCAGACTATTAACCATTTTCTGTAAGTTACTCAAGCCAAATACTTTGTGTACAGCTTGGAACTCTTTTATCCTGTCAGACGGAAAAAATGGAGCCAGTATGCATTTTTCATCGCACCTTTTCCTTTGATGCTTGCACGCTGCGCAAGCGCTGCGTGTGCCATTGCTGAAACTAGCCCTCTCCATTTTTGATATCTTAAATACTAGTGATATTAGTATAAGTTAAACACTTGGAATGAAAAAAACAACAACTTGATATTTCAAACAAAAATGTAGAAAAAATATGCAAAGAGGGAGATGAATGTCTTGTTTCCGATTAGCTTATATACTAATTATGTACTCAAATGAAATGTAAAGATGGTGTATACAATTTAATGAATTAATAAGAGGCTAGTTAAGATGGTATAATGAAGGTTAACCATGAAAAGGTTATTTGCATCTTAGAAACTTGGTTTGAGATGCTGAATGATATCTTTGGAAAGTTTGGTCACCTGCAGCACTTGTTTTTTAGGTAGCTCATATAAAGAACAATTTAAATATCAATATTTACGAACTATGATGAGATCAATTTTTTTTGAAAAAATGCAGTGTGGATTTATTAATAAAAACAAAAGAATTAAAATTGTATTAGAGATATTTTAATAATTACAAAATAATTAAGAAATTACCTCCAAACATTACATACCCATCATTTAATTGTTGAAAATAAATAAATTTAAAATACTTATCTAAACAAACCAACAAAACAAGAAATGAAGAAGACACCGAATTCATATCGTGTGCAGCGATGCAAGTTGCTGCGAGTGCAAAACGACGTCGTTTTGTGATGAGTTCATTTAGTGCAATTAGAGTTTTAGAAATAAAACTACGCCGTTTTATTTTAAAGACACTAAAACTACAATGTTTTAAGAGTTGCAGCATTTAGCTGCATACAATATTGTTGCACCAAATAAGAGTCCAGAAGACACGGATTAAGATCCAGTGCAGTGAAAGCTATTTAATGCGAGTCAAAATTACGTAGTTTTAGTAAAGGGTTCACTCAAAACTTCGTAGGACTATAGAAAAAACAGCAAAACGACGTCGTTTTTACCCTCGCAGCAAATAGCTGCGCATTTCCGGATTCGACTCCCATAAGACACCATGCAAAAATCAATCCTTATCTCCGTACCATTCCTCTTTTATCTTATCTTGCACGCAAACCCATGCAAAATCGACCGATCCAAAATTGAACCAAACAACCAAATTTAATCTTAATTCAGATTTTCGCGATCTCCTTCTCATCGGATCTCTACATTTCTTCGATCAATTTCTCGTTAATCTCTGATTTCATTCAAAGCCCTAACCCTAATATCCACCCCAAAATCGACACCGATGTCAACCTCGCGCTACTCCGATCTCGTCTCCCGCCGAGCCGGCGTCATCACCGCCCATCTCGACCCCAGCAGCTCCACCAACCACCAATATCAACCCCTCGCGCCATCTCCATGTCTTAGCTATGTTGCGCCGGAGGTATCCGAGTCGCGATTCGCGTTCGACACGGCTGAGATGCGGAAGATATTAGACGAGCATAATCTAGAGGATAGGGATTGGCTTTTTAGTTTGATTATGCAAGGGAAGTGTTTTTGCCCTAGGAATTTGGGAGGGAAAGTGTTTGTGCAGCCGGATTATAATCAGAGTATGGAGCAGCAGAGGGAGGTGACGATGAAGCGGATTGAGTATATGTTGGAAAGAGGCGTGTTTGATGGATGGCTTACTGGGGATGGGATTGAGTTGGAGATGAGGAAGTTTGCTGTTGGAGGTTATTGGACTTTATGATCACTCGCTTTCTATTAAGCTTGGAGTGCATTTCTTCCTATGGTATTATGATCTTACCCTGTGCTTGAGTTTTGATTCAAATCATTGACTTTGACAAAATGAGTATTTGGAATTTGGATTGTTGATGTTGAGTTTATAACAATTGTTGGATCAGGGGTGGTGCGGTTCAGTTTTTTGGCACCGAGCGCCATCATACCAAATGGTTGAGGGATACGGAGACTTACAAAATAAAAGGATGTTTCGCGATGACTGAGTTAGGACACGGAAGCAATGTGTGTGATCATAATTCATAACAAGTTTTGAATGGTGGAATTTTTTTTCAAAAATGCCAGTGTGAGTGCTTAATTGTTTTGTGATGGTTTGATGTTCAGGTTAGAGGGATAGAAACTGTTACCACTTATGATGCACGCACCAAGGAGTTTGTGATTAACACTCCATGTGAATCGGCGCAGAAATACTGGATTGGAGGGGCAGCTAATGTGAGTATCTGATTGATGTTTTTGTTGATATCATTTCTGGCAGTGAAGTCCAAAAGCTATTCTACCTGAAAACTTTTTAACTCTATTGTTGTTCTGAACTACTCTCTTGCCTCTTGTGTAATTTGAAGCATGCGACGCACACCGTTGTTTTCTCTCAACTAAATATAAATGGGAAAAATGAAGGAGTTCACGCATTCATAGCTCAACTGAGGATGAAGATGGCAACATTTGTCCAAACATTCGTATAGCAGATTGTGGACATAAAATTGGCTTAAATGGTGTTGACAACGGTCGCATTTGGAAGAATTAGTTCATTCTTTTCTTAAACAGTACATGACTGGGAAAATATTAAGAAATTATTTCATCAAGTTCTTACTGTGAAAAGTCCCTTACATTGTTGTCAGGTTTGACAATGTCCGCATACCCAGGGAGAATATTTTGAATTTAGTAGCTGATGTTTCACCTGATGGTCAATATCTCAGCGCAATAAAAGATCCGGATCAGGTATTTTATAAAGCTTAAAGATGTAAAGAATGAGGGTAAATGGATCAACATATACTAACTGAAGATTCATTTTCAAGGAAATGCTTAACTTTTAATTAATTCTTTTAGAGATTTGGAGCTTTCATGGCACCATTGACATCAGGTCGTGTGACCATTGCAGTTAACTCAATCTACCAATCAAAGGTACAATGATATAGATTATTTAGTTTGTAGTGCAGCGCTTCGAAGCCATTCTAAAATTTATGCAACCATGCTACTGGACATTAATGTTCGACTTAACATTTTTTCAGGTTGGTTTGGCAATCGCCATTAGATATTCTCTAACACGGCGTGCATTTTCTGTTGCGCCAAATGAACCTGAAATCTTGCTGCTGGATTATCCAAGCCATCAGAGAAGGCTTTTGCCTCTTCTAGCTAAATCGTAAGTCGTATTTACATATTCTTCAAATGACCTAAACTGCATGATCTTGTCCATTTTCGAAATGTAGGCTGTCATCTACTCAAAATTAAAACCGTCAACTATGGTAATGTGTTTTATGTGGGTACAACTATTTGTTTTCTTCCAAACAAATTTCTGGTAGCATGGTTACTTCTGTTTTTACATCGATAACTTTGAAGGTGTTTGTATATATATTTATAAATAGGTTGATGTTTATATATACCACAAAAAAATTGAGGTTTAGTTTCGTAATAGGCAGTAGCATGGTACTGAATCCCTATTTGTCTTGAACTCATGTTATGTTCTGCAGCTATGCGATGAGTATCTCTGGAAATCGCTTAAAAACTATATACTGGACGAGGACTCCCCAAACAAGCAAAATTTTACATGTTGTATCAAGTGCATTCAAAGCGACTTTCTCGTGGCATAACATGCGCACACTTCAGGTGATAAACCTTCTTAAGTCCGTTTATCTCATTAAGCATTTTGGTTGACAGTCGTGCAACTCATTTCACAGGAGTGTCGTGAGGCTTGTGGAGGTCAAGGTCTGAAGACTGAAAATCGCATCGGTCATTTGAAAAGTGAATATGATGTTCAGCTGACATTTGAGGGGGATAATAATGTTCTGATGCAACAGGTGATCACTTATATATACGTTCCTTATTTAGGAATGCCAGAATACACTGTTCTGAACATTTTACTTCTTAGCGTGGGAAGCATTGTCTTTAAATATGCATGTGGACGTCTATGACTGACTACTAAAATCCTCTGTTATAACAGGTGAGCAAAGCGCTATTCGCAGAATTTGTTACAGCTAGGAAGAAGAAAGTACCTCTTGAAGGGTTGGGGTTAGAACATATGAACAAGCCTCAACCTGTGATACCATCTTCTGTTACCAGTTCCACTCTCAGGAGCAGTCAGTTTCAGGTGAATTTTTAAGAAGCTTTATAAATAAGTGAGCTAGTGAAGGAAGAAACAGCTTATAGTTTGCTTGATACAGAATGATATATTGTGCTTACGAGAGAGAGATTTGCTGAATCGGTTTGCTGGTGAAGTGTCACAACAATTAACCAAAGGAAGAAGCAGGGAATATGCATTCCTGTCGGTAAGAATAAATTTCCTTCATGCCTGATCATAGATTTCCTATGTATAAGATCTTTCACATCTTCTGTCTTTCCATTTTTGTGTCAGAGTTATGTATTGGCTGAGGATTTGGGTCGCGCATTTTCTGAGCGAGCAATTTTCCAGTATTTTCTTGAAGCTGAAGCTGGCTTACCTGCCGGTCCAATGAAGGTAAAACATTCGCAATCAGTTTTACTGCTATAGCATGCAAAATGGGAATATAGACTCCACAGTACGTCTATAACGGCTTTGCGTAATGTAGCATACTAAAAACCTCTTTTCACCTTGATCTTATTTTTGTAGGATATCTTAGGCTTGTTACGATCAGTGTATGCTTTAGTAAGCATTGAAGAGGATACCTCATTCCTTCGCTATGGATACTTGACATTGGAGGTTGCTGCTGCAGTCCGAAATGAGGTCACTAAACTGTGCAGCGAACTGCGACCACATGCACTCTCACTGGTCAGCTCATTTGGCATACCTGATGCGTTCTTAGGCCCTATTGCTTTTGACTGGGTTGAAGCAAACTCTTGGGCGTCGTCTTCAGGAGCAACAAAGCTCTAGAATACACAACCAGGATGAGCTTTATTCATATGCCACCCTTAAATAAAGGCTAATACATGTGAACATAATGTATCAACAATGTACTTGGTTGTGTTATATCTTACAGCTTGCTGTAATCTGTATTAGGTTGTATTATAATAAAAATGGGCAAATCAAGCTGCATTCTTTGCAAGTTCATATCCTAGTACGCAATATGTTGTAGGAGCGCAACCTTCAACGAGATGCAATTTGACTCCAACATGTCTTTGGTTACATTGTCTAGCGACCTGATTTTCTAGGCATCCTAATTTCTGTATTGGAATGAAGCTAACTGTTGTGCATAATATCCTAGCTATGATGCTCAGTGTCCATTGCCCAATGTCCTTCATGTTCCTTCGTAAGACTAGGGTAGTTACTCTCACCTGCTAAAAATACACACACTTGTTAGCTCGTGCAAATATATACGCATACGGGAACAGCGGGTGGAGCCACTATAGAATTACAAGTGTCAATATTTGTATGCATGAGCAACATAGAACACTTTACAGCAGGACAAACCACTTCACCATTCCTAATGCTGTGGCAAGCTGCCCCTTCAATCGGATCTAAGCAACCTGTTGAGTACCATATTCCACCACAGATAAATAGGCATGTTAAATTAAAGTCATGATGATATATATGGCACTAATCACATAGCAGGTGACCATTGACCAGCTCTGACACTGCATTACACAAAATAGAGACAACCAACATGCCAGAAGCAATTCAAGACCTATCATTCATCAGCTGATGGTCAATCAAAAAGATAAACTGCAACTAAAAGTATTTACTGTTGTTAGAGTGACCCCTGCTCTTAAGTTCTCTTGTACTTGCAGTCGGTAAGAATGTGAACATATTCATGAGATCTGTCACCGTTTACATCTTTTGTTGTGCCAGCCGTTGAAGTCACTTGGTTAGCACTGGGACTGCATCCATCAAACGCCTTGCTAGACTCGCTCATGCTCACAGGAGTAGATACTGTCGTCTCTGGAGGTGTATCAGCTGTTAGCTTCCCCATCTGCATCTGCAGTGTAGCAACTGGATCTTTTGCTGCTTTCCCCTTCCACTTCTTTTTACCATCAACCAATTTGAGTTCTAATCTGTATAAGGCAAATGTATCACATTGGTTAAGTCCGTATTCAAACAAATGCCATTCAAGATGCATAGCAGGTTGTGGATCCATGTAGTAAGATCGCTTCAATCCATCCTTCAGAATTTGTTTTCTCGACTCATGCCAACCGCGTCCGTTATAATCTGGAAGGGATCTTTGCTTTCTGTTTCCAATTTCAAATGCCTTACGAGGCTTGTCAAAGAAGAGCCATTCTCGAATTGTTTCCCCTTCCAAAAGCGAGATATCAAACAAATCTGCAGCAGTGAAAGAAATAGATCATGAATATTTTCATTTTACAAACTGAATGACGGCAATAAATAATCAATCTTGGCATCCTCAGTTTGGAGTAAATTCACTGCCTTTAAATAAAAATGCAAATTTTGCAGACAACTAACTGACCTGGAGCATTCCACGGAGATCTAGTAGATACCGCTCCATCGCATTCAGGAATTCCCACTTCTTTACCTTGTATCTTTCCTTTCAGCACATCAATAAGTACATTATCTTTCAGGTTTATACCCCCAGGTCTAAGAACTGGGCCCATATCAGCTGCTCCTTCTTTCAAAGCAAGATCAGCATGGATGTTACTACAGTAAACATGATCTAAGGTTTGTGGAGGTCTAGAACAATCCCACAAGGCACACTTAAAAAGAAACAAAGCAGCAGGGGTAGGATGGTGTCTGGCTGGTAAGTCATAACTGCTAAATTCTTGCAACATATTCTCTAAGTTTTGATCCAAACCGTTAGATGGGATGCAAATTTTGGCATCAGCATTTGGCTGCATATGAAAATCACCATACTGCGCACGTGAATTTGTCTTCAGGTTCTCTGACACTGGATCATGTATGGTCGTAGTTATATGATTTAATCCTTCAAATCCTTTCGGAATATAGTTTGTGGATGGATCCTGAAAAAAGACAGCATTAAATCTAACCATGTTTACTTACAAAGAAGACGTGGTAGGAGTACATGCACTGGCACACACCTCTTGGTTTCAAATTATGATTCATATCGCAAAATATGAAAAGAGGCAAAATTGTATGACGCTCAGAGAACAAGAAAGAGGTACCTGATTTAGGAATAAGAAAGTTTCATCGTCTTGTGGCAGATGCTGACCATCGTCTAAATACTTCTGCGCTTTTGTCTTATCTAATGGACTAGTTGCATCATCCTCCTCATCACTTAGTCTAATTAGTCGCATAATTTCCTCGGAGTCCAACGCCAAATTGCTTCCAGTTCCCTACAGATCATTACAGCTCAACCACAATACCCTTTAATTTTATAAGTTAGTAAAACCTTACAACACGACACAAACCTGTAATGAAGAAGTCGAGGATGTCTCATTAAGCTCAGTCTTCCAATTCACCAGCATCGAATTAACCTCCTCTTCTATCGCACGTATAGTTTCATCCTGACCTCCCTTTCGAGCATATTGAAGATTAGCAAGCATACCCTGAAGTTCATCTACCCTACTCTTAGCATTATTCTTCAACTTCTTATGAGACGCCGAATTACATTTTTTCTTCGAATCCTTCTGCATCGATCCTCCTCTCACAATGCCTACAATAAAATTCAAATATATCTCCTCAGCAACAGCAATTTACTAACATAACACAAAATGATCCACACATTCATAACTTCCAAAGTTCTTCCAGGTGTAAATCGATAAAAAAACCTACTTTCCTCTCAGTTCAAAACCCTAATTTCTACTAACCAAAGAATCGACAAAAAATCAAACAAGACCAAAATAAATACAAAAATATAAACAATAAAAAGAAGCTAATCAGTGAAATTACGGAATTTAACAGATCGTCGTTACCTGAGAGTCTCTGAGTCGGAGCCGCAAGCGCCGACGTACGACGAATCGGAGAATGTGAGTTTGTGTATTTCTTTAATATTTTCTTTTACTGCTGGAAATCATTTTATCAATTTCTTTCAACTGTGGATGAAACGCTGCGTTTCGAGTCTTTCTTTGACGGTCAAACATTAGTTGGGCCCAACGTTTGAGCCCTTTTAATACAAGCCCAATTTGGAATCTACAGCTGCACGATTTACGATGAGTTGCTGATCCAAATGGCAGCTGAGTAAACATAATTTAAGAATAACAAATTTGTCGATGTAATATAAACATCACAAATTGTAGTGTGCAAGCAATTCCATGCAAGGCACTGGAAATGTTTATTAGTACTAAAATTAATCCATAAAATTAGTGTATGTACTAATGTTGGATACGTTGCAAGATTACTAGATTGTTGTTATGACAATGCGATCTTCTCGTATGCTTAGGTGTTGCTAATCTTTTCTTAAGTGAAATAATCATTGGATTACTAATCAGAACAATGCCCGACAAGTTGAATTGATAAATAGTTTTCAGGGACCAGGTGTGTATGTCTTAGAAAAGATAATCCCTAATTAACTTATAGTTAGATGTCTAAGTACTATGTATGTAGAACGTCACATAATCTATATGATTGATTTTTATCATATATCACAAGGGATATGTGCCTATGTGGCTCATTAGAGTTTGCTAATACAAGATTGCATTGACATTTAACAGCCATTAATCAAATATATATTGGAAAATTTAGATCAAATCGTCATGAAGGCATAGTTAATTTCATGTGGACGTGCTAACATGTTTGATAATTCCATGTAACACCTATCATCTGTTGACCTACATTTTTCTAGCTAATATATGAAACATGGTTGTAACTAACCTAATTTTGATTTAGAAGGAATTTTTGAGTATCTAACATTTCTCTATAATTTTTAGTTTTGATTTCGTATGTCAACTTGGGAACTATTAAATTAGTTCCATTAGAGAATGTTTATCGATATTGACTTTTTATTTTAATGCTGAAAGTCAGACACATATTCCATAACTGAGTAGTAGTTAGTACTTGTATGTGCCAAGGAAGAGTTCATGACTAAACAACTTGGGTCTTCTTCAGGTGCAAACAAGTAAACTTTTTTACGCATTATATTTTATGCAATAAATGAACATTAGTACATATACTGAACTAGGTACATATTTACTGTAAATTAATACACATTTGACCTAAAGACAACCATATGTTATTTTCTACTGTATTTTCTTCGCAATTCAAATGGTATAGCTCTGTGTGGCATATAATTTGAGCTTCCAATGACGTTTAGTAATTCCACACATTGGACGGGTCTGGCATTGAGCCTAGTTCTGCACTCAAGTAATCCTCCATCATTAAATCTGCACCACTCTTATCCTGGATAAGGTACTCGTATTTGTAAGAAATGGGTGTTTGGATTATTGATGTATCAGTGTATATGTTAAGCTGGTGATCAGTATCATGTCGATAAGTAGAAGTTGAAGGATGTTCAAGAAGAGGTGGAAGTGATACAAGTTCATCCTTGATTAGTAACTCAACAGTTGAGTGGGACGCTGATCTTTGAAAAGGTGAAAACATATTGGAGTTTCCACTAGCGATTCTTGCATCATGCATGTCACCATTTGATCCATCACCTGTGCTCTTATGGAAAACCCTAGAAACCACCCATTCTTCATTCTGCAATTATACAAGCAGATATTATCGCAGGAATATAGTAACTGATACCTCAAACGTTATTTTTATTTCTTTTTCTTAACATGATTGATAATTTTTGTCAGCTACAAAATATATGAAAGACAAGGGTCGTGCAAGTCACAAGGATCATGTTCTGTTTATGGACTTGGAATAACATTTTAAAAAGATATATAATTTTACCTTAGGGATTTGGCAGAATTGGGGGATGAGTCTGTATTCATGCATGACCCAATTTGTCTTCTCTCCCCTTGGAGCCCTTCCTGTGTAGAAAACTAAAGTCTTCTTGATCCCAACCATCTCCCTTCCGCCCCCTACCCCTATGTAAATTTCTTTATCCTTTCCAGTTGCCTTCCAGTATCCAGCCTTCGTTGCTCGGTTGGTTCTAATTCCAGTTGGATATTTCCAGTCCCTCTTCCAATAGTAGAATCGCTCAGTGTCTCCCAAGTAATCTATTTCTGTATAAATAGAAGAGAAAAAACTATGGAACATGGTTTTTGAACTTTTGGTTTAAAAGCAAAGAATTAATGAATCGAAGCACGTAGGGGGGTTGAACTTTACTCGGTAAGTGCCAAGGCTCGCACTTATTGAAATCAGCTTCACTGATAACTGCAACTTTGAAATTGCAGTCCATAGCTTTTGGTATCAAGTAGTGGAGAACTATTTCTTCATCACTCGGATGGAATCGAAATCCAACAGGCAATCCCATCAGGCGTTGTTCCATTAGGGCATTATCCATTTTCTTGTTCGACAAACTTGTAACCCTAAGAAGCAAGGCTAAATGCACCACTTATGTAAATGAATATATATGATGATCACCGTATCAATTCCATTTATGCATGACAAAGAAGAGGATAGTAAATGAGGAAAAGTTAGGATAAAGAAGAGAAAAAGAAGCTTAAATAGAGGAATTCGGAATGAGAAACAGAAAATTGTCGCAGGGATAAGCTACTACCTTCTTTTAATTGACACTTCAGCTTATTTTGAGGTAATTGGCAAATCCGTTAGGAGGAATTTGAAGCATATTATATTAAATGATCATTGCAAATCCATGAAAGAATGTTTTGCTGTGTCATGGCCTAATAAACATAAAAATATTTATTAGTTGACATTGTCTTGTTGCCAGAAGAGGGTTGGCAATTGGCATGAAAAATATATTATGTACTCTAATCAGATTAACTCTAAAAGTCGAAATGGTCACAGAAGTCAACTTTTCTCCAGTATTCTCCATCTTTCATGCATGACATATAAGAGTACTTGGGTGAAATGGTCTGGATCACCATTTCCAATCTTTTGTAGTCATTTTTGTACAAGTGTAGTCAACATGTCAACCATGTAGTTTATGTAATAGTTTATGTACACATACATGTAGGTAATCCTCAGCGTGTGAGAATACTGATAAGAAAAACAGACAAACCTTGGCGACAACAGATTGCTTTTCCCTACGTAGACATACTGTGTTTCAACCCTAAAACCAACAACAACTTAAGGACATGCGTCTCTAAATTTTCTAGTGTTCTCATTTATTTTTAGATGGTCAATAGGGTTTTAAAAGTACTTAATTACTCTCTTTTAAAGGGAAACAGGCTTTGAAAGTTGGAGTCTTTGGGTGTGTGCTTGTCTGGGTGGAGAGAATATTCTGCAGTCATTAGATGTTAGCCGCTAAAGTACAAAACAAAAAAGAAACCATCAAAAAAGCAGGGAGAAAAGATTAAAGAAATAAAACATGATTAGATTATGATTATTAGGGTTTTCATTTTGGCAGTAAAAAGTCAGCACGCGACTCATACATTTCCCAAAATTCACAGTCTTCTGTCTGCATGATGTTGATGTCCATCCGGACCATCCCTCCCGCTTTTTAGCATAGCACGATACCTATATGTATACATTTTTTTCTAATTGATTGGGATATACGATATGATTTGTCAACTTACAAAAGCAGATGTACATGTAAATATGATTCCAATATTTTGAATCAAGATATTGCAGTTGTCATAGGTAACATACCCTGGGGTATGGTAGACTAGACTCTAGAATGAAGAGGAAGAACACGGTCATCAGGACGCTTATTCGCTTTTGGTTCTAATTATGAGTGTAAATTCGTCCTATCTTTTGGATCTTACTATAACTTGATCTACTGACACTTGACCATGCGGAATTATATTGTTATTTCAAGTCCCGTGCATGTGATAAAATTATCTTAATGATATTATCTACATCGCATCCGGCATCTGATCTTCAGTTGTTGAGAGAGGTAGTAGCCTAGCTCATAGCTCATTTTCTTTATGAATCTTTTCCCAATTGGTGTATCAGTGTGCTGTCGACAACGATACCCCACAAAAAATAACTAGTGCTGTAATCAATTATTTTGATAACCCTGTAAAGATTGATATTAATAGACATTGATTCTCCTGATTAATAAAATCAGAACAAAGTGATTAGGTTAATGATAAGTTGTATGAGGCTAATGATATCAAAAAAAGATTGATATTAAAACAGCCAATATTGAGATCAGTGGAGAGTAAATACTGGAGAGAAAAACCCATTAGCAAAATAGTCACATACGAAATAATTAGGTTATGAGTACGAACCCTGGAAACAAATTATGATGTGATCATTTGCATCGATACGGAAAGTGCACAGAGGCTCACAAGTGCGAATATTGTGAATTTTCATTGTTGTTTCTTTACCTAGGTCATCTCACTTATGTGAGATCAACGAATAAACTATTTTGCAGTTACACAAACCCCAATACATAGATTGTTGAAGAGAGATAATATTTATGTTGTTGTTATTAACGAGTTAGTTCCCCATTATCGAATTGGTTAAAGTTTGTGATTTCTAAAGCCACTGCAAAATGCCTAATTTACAACAGTACCCTCTCCTTGTGCTTGTGCCCTTACTATCTCAACATCTCTCTATAAGGATAAATCTACATAGAGCAAGATTTATCAACATCCACATCCTCTCGCAGTTCTATCAACTAAAAGCCTCTAGAAAGTGCAGGATATATATACATCAAAACTCTGATAGGGTCCAAGTTAATTGTTGGATATAGAGAGAGATTTGGATCAAGTGTTGAAGACAAAAAACTATCAATCATGTCAACTGAGGATGCAATTTCAAGTGGCTTCGCACCAACGCTAATAGATGGATCCACCACCACAACTACAAACCTCCCTTCCATCATCAAGAAAAAGCGTAATCTCCCTGGCACTCCAGGCAAGTATATAAAATGTTGTTATCTCCCTATTCAGCTTCAGAGAGATCAAGTTCTGATGATTTATAACTTGACGCCAGTTGATAAGCTTTTTTGTTGATAATAAATTAGATCCTGAAGCTGAGGTCATAGCTCTATCCCCAAGAACATTAATGGCCACAAATAGATTCTTGTGTGAGATATGTGGTAAGGGTTTCCAAAGAGACCAAAACTTGCAGCTCCACAGGAGGGGTCACAACCTTCCATGGAAGCTAAAGCAAAGGAGCAGCAATGAACCTAAAAAGCGAGTATATGTCTGCCCAGAGAACACATGCGTACACCACCATCCATCTAGGGCTCTTGGTGATCTCACTGGCATCAAGAAGCACTTTTGTAGAAAGCACGGTGAGAAGAAATGGAAATGCGAGAAGTGCTCAAAGCGGTATGCGGTGCAAAGTGACTGGAAAGCTCATTCAAAGACCTGTGGTACCAGGGAGTACAAATGTGACTGTGGAACCCTATTTTCAAGGTTTGAGTAATGAACTTATTAATTGTTTGCTTGTGTATCTGCTTTAAGAAAAACAAAAAAGAAAATTTCTACCTCGGTATCCACATCAGTAAAACATAAGTGTATTGTTCTTGATTTGGACCAGGAGGGACAGTTTCGTCACGCATAGAGCATTTTGTGATGCCTTAGCTGAGGAGAGTGCGAGAGTTACAGCCTCAAATGTTAGCAACAACAATGGATTTACAACATTATCCAACAACATGAACAATATAAATGGAATTAGTTCAATGTTGCAGACCACCATGGGACAACATCATCATCAGTTCAACTCAATATATAAGCCTTTGATACCATCAACCAACAATAAAAACGAGGAATCAATAATTGATCCTATGAGGACATCTTCAAGACTTCCATTATGGAACATGATCCATGGATCTGCACATATGGCACGACTAGGGCAACATTTCGACCACAACAATATTTTCCATGATCAGAGTGGCCCTCTAGTCAAGTACTCATCTGAACTCTATAATCCTTCGTTATACACCAATCAAAATCAACTCCACCAGACATCAAATGCCTCTACAAATGTCTGCCACTGCTCTACTACAAAAGGCAGCACAAATGGGTGCAACATCAACTACTGATCCATCAGTCAGTGTCATCAACAACTTTGGTTTAAGTTTCGACAGTGGCCGCAACAATATGAGCCAATTAGTCCAAGATGGAAGCAAGTTTTGTGGATTCTTCCGTAGTCATTCATCAAGTGATGAGCAGGTTCCAGCTAGTGTGAAGCATATTATAGTTGGAACTAACTACAGCGAAGAGGATCACAATGATGCGTTCAACTACTTTGATAGCCAAATGTATCCTTCGAAGAGACGTCGCTTAGCGGTGCAAAATGTGCATGATCAAAATGCAGCTGGAGTGAACAAACTAGGGACTTTCTTGGAGTTGGGGTGCAAACACTTTGCCATCATCAACCCTAAATGGATGGGAAATATGAAACAAAAGTAGCAAAAATCATGGGATTTACCATTCATGTCAAAGCTCAGAATTTTCCAACCATAAAAGTGAACTTTTGATCACACAGAGAACTATCAGTATTCCTTCTTTACTAAAAATAAACTGAAATTTCTTATAAAGCACTGAAAGACTGAATGGAAACTGAGCTAACAATTATGCTAGCTGTGATTCAAGGCCTTTTCATGTGTCGCTCGCAGAACATCTTCATCCTGCAAAGGCCGTCTTCAAGCGTAGTTGGGCTAATGCCAAAGCTGATTCTTAGCCAGTTTTTCACTCCCAGTACAATTCCTGGCGAATAGAAATATTTGTCAGAATATGCAGCATCATTAGAATAATATAATTTATGTTTTTCAGTGAAAGTTGTTGAACCTGGAAGTGCAATTACTGATTCTTCTTTTGCCAGCTTCATGCAGAAGTCCATGTCATCGACAATGTCCTCAAGTAGAGACATATCCAGCTTAGCCTGCAAATAAATCACACAAAAGAAGCAGAAAAGCAAGTGTAAATTTACTGCAACTTCGAAAAAATGGGATACGTGAAAATAATTTGTTGTATAAGTTTTCATACCATGACAAACATTCCTCCTTCAGGTTTGTGAGGGCAAGTGATACAAGGGATCTCCTGTAATCTATCATAGCACATGTTGGAGTGGTCTTTGAGTAAATCATTTGTCTTGGAAAAAAATTCATCAGTTGTTTTCTCTAATATTTGCGGCAATGCACCCTAAGAAATGCAAAAATAAAAGCGTCAAGTTCAGTAACAGAACAAAAAACAGAGCGATATGGCAATAGGAAGTTAGCAGTCACAATGTGCGCTCCACATACCTGAATGAAAGTTGCAGGGTCTGAAGCTATATCAAACTGCTTCTTTAAGGCCTTCACAATCTGCGATGGATACACTCAGTTATATTATAGTTGTAACTTGTATCTACAGCAGTAAGCTACACAGTCGAGTTACTAAGTTGCAACAATATTTGATTAGTACCCCAGTTTCTTCAAATACACCATTGGGATCGGAAGTGACAATCCATCCAAGTCTCCAACCTGGAACAACCCATCTTTTGGAAATAGAACTGAGAGTGAGAATAGGGGCTATAGACCCGAATTTTCCTATAGGCACAAATGGGGTGGATCCAAATACAAGATGACCATAAACCTCATCCGCAATGATCATAATCCCAAGCTTCCTTGCCAACTCAGCTACCTAATAACCCATGAACAAAAATAAATGAAAAATAATCACTAAAAACTAAAATAAAATTTAGTTGCAAATTTTTAAATGATTACCTTTTTCAAATGTTGGGATGTGAAAACATTTCCGCAAGGATTACCCGGATTAATCAGAACTATAGCCATCGTGTTCTCATCAACTAAAGACTCAACCATGTTCAAATCAACCTCCCACCCCTTTTCAGGCAGAAGATTGAAATGTTTGACATCAAGCTTTATAAACTCAGCACAAACTTCATAGTACGGATACCCTGGCTTGGGAAGCAGTATGTTGGCCTTCGGACGGAGAGCTTGTAAAGTCCTCAAAGTAATCTCAATAGCCTGTGTACATCCTACAGTCAGGTACACATCCTCGGGTGTCAGCTCGTACGGAAGATCCCTAGATAAGTGCCCAGCCACTGCCCTGAATCACATACATCAAAAATCAAAATCTCTATAACCATATATTTGAAAAACAGTTGGAAACTCCCAACCCCTAAACTTTGCCTCCCAAAATACTGGAGCTGGGCCTCATTTCCAAATCAAGCTTCCCATTCACGGCCCAACAAACAATATCATCACATACTAAATGTCCTTTACCAAAATACCCTTCATACCAAAATTCATATCCAAATAGATTCCTGTCGGAATATAAGAGTTTTTCTTCCCCAAAACATTGATAATATAATTTCAAATTTAAGCAAACAAAACTGGAAACTCACTAAGATACAAGCTTTGTGCGGCAGCACTTATTAATATCTCCACGTGCTATTTTGTCAAATACAATGTTGACCAAAAACACTTCATCCAAGAACAAGAACCCCACATGCACCAACCCTTTTTATAAAGACTCATTCAGATTGTCGCCAGCAAATTCATAAAAATGAATGACTCGACACACATGTTCACTGCATTACTGGATTCACTCTACGCATGTAACGTCAAAACGACATGTTTCGACATTCTACGCCTTATGTTTCAAATATGACACCGGAAGAAACCAGACACTAAAAAGGAAATATTTATGCACCACGTGGCAGATAAGTAATCCTCGTCATTGCATCGGCCGCCTCTGTCGGCTATTTTATTTATAGAATCAAATAAATAAATGAATCTAATATCCAATATTAATTATAAGTTCTTATAAAAGTTGAATTTGTATTTCAAATAATAAATATCGAGCGCGAAAATGGAAAAATAAATAAAAAATAGAGATACCTTCGGGCCTGGATGAGCCCAGTGGCGGAGGAATAGCCGTTAAACTTAGCGGATCTAACGGCGTCAACTAACGCATCTTCCGCCGCACGTGCCGTGTGAAAACACGGAAAAGCAGACGGATCTCCGTGAGCTAACGGAATCGTAAGTCTCTTGTCTGAGTCGTCAATGTTAGACATAAGCATGGAACGCACCGTTCTAACAGTAAGCGCCGGTGTTTTGTGGTCAATTTGTTGTTCCTCGTTGTCGTCGCACCGGAATGTCCACGACTTGGCGTTGACCGACATTGTGAGAAGATTTTGTGTAAAAGAATGAATGAACTTGGAGAAGGGTTTGGTGGGGTTTTGAAGAAGTGAAACGGTGTATGGGAGTTTATATAGTTGAAGTGTAAAGGGGTCGATGTGGTGGGATGTAGAAGACGAGGGACTTGAATGTAAATATCCGAAATTAGGTTTAAGGATATGTATTGGGATAATTCTAGTAATGTAATAAAATCAAATTAATTATTGAGTATTTAAGGAAATTTGGATTGTGGATATGGAAAGGAATGGATTATTTTATCTTATTTTTGGATTATTGTAATTATGGAAAATAAAATGAAAATTAAGAGAATTCATTTTTATGGAATATATTAAATATTATTATGCCATTTTGCAGGATAAACCAGAGTTACACTATAATTTTATTTAATTAATCATATTATCCAAATTCTTCCTAAATTAAATAGTGTCATTCAGTTTGTCATTCAATTTAATATTATGATTATTAAAAAAAATGCAGGTTAAGCTTAGGTCTGGTCAATTAATTCAAACATAATTTGAATATATTTTACATTTGACGATAAATGCACTTAATTATTGGAAATTTAATTTTTAAAGTTACTTTGACTGAGCTTAAATTAGAGTGAGTTTTGAATAAAAATTTAAATGAAGATTTTAAATAAACAAAATCTGTATCAACGATAAGAATATTAACTACAACTGTTTAGTCTCTGATTTATATTTTACAAATTAAAACGACATAATTTTATATGATACAAAATTACTACTGAACAAAAAATTGAAATCATGCATTTGAGTTGGATGCATGTTTAGTCAAGAGTGAGATCAAAGTCAAATTTGGTCTTTGTTTAGGTTGAGAAGCAGCCCGGATGATCACTTGACGTTAACAAGAAGATACGGATCTTCTCCAATATCCAAAGTCAATGTTTTAACTTTCAATGTTAAGTTTGGGGATGTCAAAAATGGATGAGAATGACAGATGAGATCATTTTGATGACATATGCTTAGTTTCAGTGGAAACGTAGCTCACATCCAGCGTATTAGGATTACTAATCAAATTCTAAATTGGTAAGTGCTAAACACATCACGTTTATAAAAATTGAATGTGGCATTTCTATCCATAAGATTACAACTAATTTGCAAGCTTTTTTTGTAAAATCTTATCCACTTTGTGCATTAAGTAAAAAGAAATGTCATATGCATCAAATAGTTAAAAAGATAAAAATGCACTAAATCACTTATTTTTCAATCTTTTCATGGTCAAGAGTATTTTGATAGTTTCAATATGAATTACCAAAACACCCTTGATACTTGGCACTCATCCGGCCCCTTTTGATCTCAGCTTTGATATGTAATTAAATGTGGAGATTCAATAAACACTGATTCCCGATGCGTCCAACAACACTCTTAACTAAATGACATTTAGACTTGTGAATAAAATTTTGTGAAATAATGAGCTCATTTTTCTAACAATTGAGAACAATGTGGAGACCACGCAAGTCAAAAAAATGACAAATAAGCGTTGGAAGTTTCATTCCCTAGGCTGCTTGTCCCTTAAGTCAATATACTGCCCCCACAAAATCATAAACCAATCCGAAATGGCAAGGTCCAACGTTTACTTTTCGACTTGTTTGTTATGACGTGTGGGGTTGTGGCCCATAATTCAGGGCGTGTGGCTTTCTGGGAGTCTCAGCAAGAATACGTACGCGAAGCTTGTGTTAGTGTGTGCTTGAAGAAAGTGATGATCGGAGGTCGTCGGAATTCGACCGGAGCTCCGGTGAGTTCGCCGGAGAAGATGGAATAAAATGCAAAAAACGTGTTATTGATTATGCGAGTTAATGTCTGTTATTTACAGACTTACAAAGTTCTAATTACACTTTTGTGCACAGCTTTACAATAATTACAATTAAATCCCTGAACTTTACATCTCTTACATTCGAAAACCTAATTGAATCTAATTCATCCAGGGTCGACTTGAGCCGCCAGCTGGGACGAATGCGACGGAAGAATTGACGGAGCTGAGTTTGTGCGGTCATCCTCAACACCCCCCGCAAGCTCAAAGAGTGGAGAAGATTGACACAATGAGCTTGGACTGAGTTGTGAAGGGAAT
>QZGG01002285.1:0-41299 GCA_006409495.1 Sedum album
GAAGAGGTCAGTTAACCTGTCAAGAGGAACTTGCCCCTGGAAAAAATCTTACGGAGTATGATGTATGTATGCTCTGTGCAACGCTGTTATGAGGAACTTCCTTCACTCTGCATTGTTTAATGTCAATGCATAAACAGTATAAACTCATACTCTTAGGAATTATAAATGAGAATAGTAACCGAAAAGGTAATGACGGATAAATCAGATAATCTAAATATAATTGTCGAATAGTAAGAAAAGCACATTGAGTCATTGACATTGTCCGAACTATATGGAATCAAGACCAAGTAGGATTCTTACTCCATTGCTAATGCCAAGCTCCGTGCCTCTTTTGATTAACAGCCTCTCGTCATGCATAAAGGCATTTTGGAGGATCACTCAGATGATCACTTCCCCAGATGATCACTATGCTTATCAACATAAACCCCAATAACATAATAAATAAAATATATCATTGTTTGATTTTCATACCCTAACAATGTTGAGTAGTAATATATAAGCAATTGTAGCCAAAGGGTTAATTACATGCAAATAGAAATCTAAGCAGCAATGGAGGAAGATGGCCTTAACCCACCAAAAAGTTCCATTTTTTTCAAAACCCTTTTGATCAAAACCAAGGAAAATCTGATCTTCAAATCTAAATGGGCAGAGTTGAATGGAGCAATGGGAGATTTAGGAACGTATATACCCATAATCCTAGCCCTAACTTTATCCAAAGATCTCAACTTGGGCACAACTCTAATCTTCACAGGACTCTACAACATCATCACCGGCGCTTTATATGGCGTTCCAATGCCTGTTCAGCCTATGAAATCCATCGCCGCTGTGGCCCTCTCCAGTCCTGATTTTGGGGTGCCGGAGATAATGGCTGCTGGGATTTGTACCGGTGGGGTTTTATTGTTTTTGGGTGTTACTGGATTGATGAGGTTGTGTACAAGTTGATACCTTTACCTATTGTTAGAGGTATTCAGCTTGCCCAGGGTTTGAATTTTGCTATGACTGCTGTTAACTATGTCAGAAATGAACAGAATTTAGCAAAGTCTAAGTCTGCTGGGGTTAGGCCTTGGTTAGGCTTGGATGGGTTGCAGTTGGCTCTTGTTTGTGCTTTCTTTATTATCATTGTAAATGGTGCTGGTGAGGAGATTCACAATAATAATGATCAAAGTGAGGAGGAGGCGTCAAGAAATAGGCCAAAGAGTGTGAGGTCTAAAGTTTGGCGTGTCCTCACGTCATTGCCTTCTGCTTTAATGATCTTTGTACTAGGTGTGATTTTGGCATTTGTGAGAGATCCTCATGTTGCTGATCATATCAAGTTTGGTCCTTCGAAGTTTGCTGTAGTGAGTATATCAAAACAAGCTTGGAAGAATGGGTTTATAAAAGGCACAATCCCGCAACTGCCTTTATCAATACTTAATTCGGTTATAGCTGTTTGTAAGCTCTCCTATGATCTTTTCCCTGAGAAGGATTTCTCCGCCACATCTGTTACGATCACTGTTGCTTTGATGAATTTAGTAGGGACTTGGTTTGGCGCAATGCCAAGTTGTCATGGTGCTGGTGGTCTTGCAGGTCAGTATAAGTTTGGAGGAAGGAGTGGCGCGTGTGTGGCCATTTTGGGTGCAGCTAAATTGGTTTTGGGACTTGTTTTAGGCTCGAGCCTGGTCACAATATTGCAACAGTTTCCTGTCGGTATTTTAGGTGTGCTTCTGTTGTTTGCTGGGATTGAGCTAGCTATGGCTGCTAGAGACATGAATAACAAGGAAGATGCCTTTATTGTATTGCTGTGTACTTCTGTATCACTTGTGGGTTCAAGTGCTGCTATAGGCTTTGGGTGCGCAATTGTTGCACATTTGCTACTTAAGTCGAGGAGCCTGGGTGCAGATGGCGGGTCTTGCACCTCAATCTGGAGGCTCCTGCTTAATATTTCATTCTGTGGTGGAACTTGAAATGGTTCAAAAGCAGTTACCTTATGCTACTTTATGCGTGTTTTATTTTACTTTCTGCTGAAATATTCTTGGCAACCCTCGTTGCAGTTTGTGTGCCTTCAAATGTTTTCCTTAATAATGGAAGCCTATTCAAGGTTTCAAGTTAAATACATTCGCAAAATCTTGGAGTTTGGATTTATGGTATAACAGAGCAGTGGCTTTATGATCATTTTGAAGTTTCGGGCTAACAGTGTATCTGGAGTTCTTCAACGAATCACACGGTTGCAGAGAGGGCATGTTGCCTTGATTTTCAGCCACATATCCACGCAGTCTTTGTGAAGAAGATGAGTGCAGGGCAACTCCCTTAGCTCGTCATTGTCCGCATATATGCCTAGGCAAATGGAACAAACCTGGCAAGGAACAAATTTTGTGCCATGGATCAATTGGCAGGAATTGAAAATAGAATGCTACACAAAAAGTTCTAATGTTCTTCAAAATTCTGCATTATGTTCCAGGTAATGACAGTCCTCGAGGAAACATTTACGGGTAACTTACAGCATCTTCTTCTGAAATCACTCGCTCCATATCCGTGCCTGCAGCCATAACTCCTCCTTTATCAGAATTGGATGCATCCCCTCCGTTTCCACAGGTGTCTTTATTCAGTTTAAATCGGTGAGTAGGTAAAGCATTAACAACCTCTGACCGGGCTCCTTGTTTAGGTCCAACTCCAAGGATACTCAGTACTGGACATACAAAAAATGCCAGAATATATTCGAAGCAACCATGTGTAAAGAAAATGACAATCAACCTGCAAGGCAATAGGGTCGAGTTCAAGTATGAGTAGTTTCGAGTTTCAACAATAACAATCAGTAATACACAAAGTTGTTACATTACATACCAGTACAAGTCGAAAGATGGTGGGGCGGGTTCACTTGTGATACATGTGCCGGAAATAATTAACCAGTAACCGAAGGCGATATTCAGAAATATCCCTGACCAGTTCACCAGCGTCTGCATTGTGCTACGGAAAGAGAATCAGGTAACTTATCAGTTTGTATATATCTTAGACCGCGAGCAATACTAGGACTGCATAAAAAGTGGTGAAGAAAATGATACCCGGAACTTTCAGAATATAGGCTGGACCAAGTTCTGTAAAGACTTCTATGCGCAGTATGTTCCATTACAAATGATATGAAAGTTTCGATTAGTATGATTCTTTGGAAGCAGGCATTTTGTGAGATATTTGAATCATGCTCTGAGATTGGGTCTAGATGATAGTAATCCCAGTATAATAAGGGCAAGGCTGCGAAGCAAAAGACCCCATAAGCGAGGATTAATTCCTCGAAATACGTATGTGACCTTTGGTGATCAAAAAACGCCACAACAACAGCAGATGCAGCAATCTGAACAGCGATAAATAGCACTCCAAGCCAAAGCTGCAGCTTGGAAAATGTAATAGAGCTACTGACACGGCTGCGATCACCTCTCATTGAGGAAATATTTGAGCTGGAATTATTTGTGGGTAAACTCGGTAGCTGAGGTCTGCTGGCTGTAGAACCACTCAGAGCCAAAGAGGCATCAGGACTTGCAGCGGATAGGTTGATGATATGTTCACTGCTGTGAATTCGTCTTGGTTGCTCCATAATGAAAATGATTACTTGAAAAATATTAGCAGGAATTATTCCACTCCTCTTTGATCCGATCACCAAGCATCTGCATCCCAAAATGGGTACAAGTTATCGAAATTTCTCTACAATAACACATTATTTTTCGCAGACTCCGCAATGGAAGGTACGTACAAAAACCCACCTGGGTTTTATGTTATTTCCTACCAAATTCATAGATTAGCAACTCAGAGTGTCAAAATAAACACAAGAAATCAACTCAGAGAAGGTTCAAAAAATAATCTTGATTTTTTTCTCTTTCAGGTTCTTGAAATTGTCAGAACTTCTAACTCTTTTCAAACAAAGCAAGATCAGAACATTAACTCAGGATGGAAATATCGACGTGAAGGGAACTGAAAAAGAAAGACGAAGAAAAAAGACATCAAGAAGCTGAAAACGAAAAGCAAAGAAGTTACCAGCGCTTCGAACTACGCAGAAATCTGAGAAACTAAGGAAACAAGTCCATGCCGTTCGCGTGAGTAATCGTCACCTTAAAATTTATGAAACATACGGAGACGAAAGCTCGACGCTTCTCAGTTTCAGAGTGTAAGTTTGGAGGGGTTGATAGTGAATCTCTTAAGAGTTCTAAACTTTAAATGCTGATTGCAACAATGTACCTACTCTAGTTACTTTGTGATCGATGATCTTGACATGAATTCTATATTTGTATGTATTTCCTTGTGCTATTTTTTATCATATTTTTCTCAGACATATTTTGCAAAATTTTCACATGGTTGAATCTTCTTCATTCCCACAATGGATGAAATTTTTATTATTAGGAATGTCTAAAAGAAGTAGTACTTTCCATCATCTTTGTGAGTATTATCATTATTTATTTTCAGAGAAATCAAAATGTAAAATATTTAAACTGGAATAAAAATATTAAAATTATATTACAAGTTCACATTCTTAAAATTGTATAAATACATGGACTAAATACGGCGTCGTCTTTAGTCAATTCCTGATGCCGTTTCGTAAGTAAATATTTGTGTTACAACATTTTATGTGTAGTTTTGTGCAGCTACGGAAATTAGTGATTCGACGTAAGCTTCTAGGCCTTATCCGTATCAGACGTATCGGATAACTCTAGTTTCCGGAACACAACAACAAAAGAATGAACTGATCACAATCCACAGAAAATACTCTACTGCACTGAAGATTATGAATGCAAATGACAACCTGCACAGAAAAATAACACCAACAATTATTTCCATAATCCAAACCACACGAAAGACTGTAGATTTACTTAGTTTGATAAGAGTAGACTAACCAGTACAGCATTGGTGCCTCTGAGTGAGCGGAGCCTCCTTTCCCGATGAAAGCGCAGCCAACGATAAACCATACAAAAAAGAAGCAATGCAACAGCCACTTGAAACAATCTATCACCGGCCTGGCACTGCATAAAACATTCATAAATTAGAATGTAAAAAATCTGAACAGTTGAAAAAATGGTGTCTTGTTTGAAAGAACATACTGTTCCATTTTTAAGGATGTTAGCATTTGAAGACGATAATAGCAGAACATCAAAGGCAATGTAGCAACGCAGCCAGTAAGGTAACCGATGATCCATATCCTTAAGAGCTTATGCATTTGCTCGTGCTTTTCCAATACCAAAATCACAATAGACGAAATGATTTGTACAGTGTGAAAAAGAGTTGAATTTCAATCCGAATACGATTCCCGTAGTTTAAAGGACTCCAATCCTGTGAAACTGTAGTGCCTTCTGTCCAAGATTCATAAGGCATTGTTAAGATACCTCTCGAACCTGCATACCAAAATCACACAAAAATATTTAAGACTCTTGCTCGAAACTAACCATGTATACAAACATTGGTGCAAAAAAGAGGGAGATGGTTACCGAAATGCTTACAGAACTTAAGTGACGCGTTATCTAGTTTTCGTCAGGCAATGTCTCTATTTATACAATTTGATGTCTTTACGCGTAAGTTAAGGTCTGGTCAGTTGTTTGAGAAGACTCTTATTATCTTATTATGAATCGGAATTTTTAAAGAAATGGAGACTAATTCAACTGCAGAAATATTGCATCAGATGCCTGAGAGTACTAATTTTTTAACTTGACTTGGAGAAGTTCCTACATAAAATTGCATTGAGTACTGCACTGCACATGATGAATGTGTATAAACAAGAAAGCTAAATAGCTTAGGGTAAAGAAAATGAATGTCACCCATTTCGATCAGCTGTTAGGGCTGCGAACAAACGTTGACCAGCTAATTGACAAAGCTCATATGAATGAATGATCATATCACTGATTGCATGAAATAAAATTATTTCTTTCCAGGTGATTTTAAAAAAGAATTTTCTAATAAAAATTATTCATTTTTTTGAATTTGTGGGACAGAGCTACTAAATCTTCTTGCCAAAGATTATTTCTTTAAACAGATTTTGCTTCTTTTTGGAACTTGGAAGTTAAGGTATCAGTTGGCATTTTAACTGATGTAATACAAAATTTCACTTTTAATGAGACAAATGGTACTTGTTTGTACTGTGGAAGGCAAAGATAGGAAAATAGAAGAAGTTAAATATGAAATCCTTTGAGAAATGTGACACAAAAAACCATAAAAATCCACACATTCAAATTTCAGATGTAGTTTGGTAATGAAATACTTGCTTATTACAATCCGGCAACCAACATTTTATTGAAAATTTTTATGCATCGATAGCTCATTAGCCGTCCTCATCATCAGATGTGTATCGCGTAACTGTAGTAGTACTTATGATGCAACAGAAACAGAATAAACTGATCACAATCCACAAAAAGTACTCTACAGCACTCAAGACTATGAATGCAAATGATAACCTGCAAAAAATAACACCAAAAGAATTATTTCCATGCTTCAAATTATATCTTTACTTAGTTTGCCAAGTACTGTAGACTAACCAGTACAGACTCGGTGCCTCTGAGCGAGCGGAGACTCCTTTCCGGATGTAAACACAGCCAATGACAAACCAAACAAAAAAGAAGCAATGCAAAACCCACTTGAAAAAATCTATCACCGGCCTGGCACAGCATTTGCAATTCAAAACATACATTATAGTCAAAATGTCTGATCATCTGCATTCTTTTTTAGTATTTTCAGTTTCCAGAATTCAAAAAATCTATCTTCTGATAATCTCGCTTGAAAGAAAATACTTTTACCTTTTTAGGGACGTAAATTCCCTCATTTGAATACGGCAGTAACACCAGATCAAAGGCAGTGTAGCGGCACAGCCAGTAAGGTAACCAATGATCCATATCCTTAAGGGTTTATGCACTTGCTCATACTTTCCCAGTTTCAAAACCACAATGGATGAAATGATCTGAATAACTGTAAATACGAGATGAATCGCAATGGGCATGCGATTTCCGTAGTTTAAAGGTCTCCAATCCTGTGAAGCTGAAGAAGTAACCATTGTCCAGGATTCGTAAGGCATTTTTCTGATATCTCTCAAACCTGCATAACAAAATCACAAAAAGATTCATTTAGGAATCTTGCTTCCAACCAACCTTTTACTCCACAAAAAAACATGTCTTGATGTAAAAAGAGGAAAATGCTTACAGAATGTCTAAAACTGAAGTTATGAGTTACTCGTTTTCGTCAGAGACTGTCACTATTTATATATCTGATGTCTTTTCGCGTAAGATGAAACCTTAAACATGTTCACAACTATGTGAAACTTGCATTATCTTATTTTTTGAGATTAAATCAACTGCAATACTTTTCCGGACACTACTGCAGATAATGCCTGAAGGTACTATTTTATTTAACTTGACTTGGAGAAGTTCCTAGCAAATCATACGATACAAAAATCGATGAAATGGAGTTTGCTTCTTATTTCATATGATGAAAAATATAACTTCTTTTAAAAACTCCTTATTTCTCCAAACAGATTTTGCTTCTTTTACTTACAATTTTCTCAGAACTTGGAAGTTCTGATCAAGGATCATATTATTTCCAACATATTTCGCAAAATTTTCACACGGTTGAATTTCTTCGTTCATAGAATCGATGAAGTTTTTCATTATTTGGAATGTCTAAAGAAGTGGTACATTGTGAAGGGTAAAGAAAATGAGACACATACCAAACACTTTGTAGAAATCCGAACATTCAATCAAAATACTTGTGTTATAACAAATTTCCAACACCTTTGATCAACATTTTATTGACAAGTTTTGTGCATCTGCAGGAAATTAGTCATTCGCCCTAGGCTTCCGAGCCTTTCACTTAGTCAAATCCATATACAATCGTAAAATTCGGGAGAAAAATGCATGAGAATATACTGACCACAATCCACAACAAATACTCTAAAGCACTGAAGACTATGAATGCAAATGACAACCTGCAAAGAAATATAACTCCAAAAATTATTTCCAAGACTCTAACTCGACGAGAGTCCATGTGTACTTAGTTTGAGAAGAGTTACTAACCAGTACAGCTTGGTGCTTCTGAGCGTGTGGAGCCTCCTTTCCGGAGGAAATCACAGCCAACGACAAACCAACAAAAAAAGAATAAATGCAGCAGCCACTTTAACCGATGTATCAGCAGTCTGTCACTGCATTAGCAATGTAAATCATTGAATAATTTCATTTGAGAAAATGTCAGATAATTTCCAGGATTCAGAAAATACCTTTCCGTTGGGGATGTTAGCTTTCGATAACGGTAGAAACACCATATCAAAGGCAATGTAGCAGTGCAGGCAGTAAGGTAACCAATGATCCACATCCATAAGGGATTATGCAGTTGCTCATTCTTTACCAATGCCAAAACAACAATACCTGAAATGATCTGAACCATTGTGAAAAAGAGTTGAATTTGAATGCTAATCCGTTTCCCATAATTTAACGCGCTACAATGCTTATTATGCTTTGTAAACACACTGTACATTATCCAGAATTCGGAACTCATTGTTGAGATACCTCTAGAACCTGCATATCAAAATCACAAAAAGATTTATTAAAAGTCTTCATCGCATACTTTCATAAATAAAAACAAATGTTGATGTAAAAAAAGAAGATGTTTACCAGAATGCTTGCAGAACTTACATAAGTTTTCGTACGAAATGTTTCTATTTATAAGATTTGATGTCTTTCCTTAAGACCTATGTATTATCTGTTTATGAAGCGGAATTTCGATGGAAATGGGATTAAGTCAACTGCAGAAATATTCCCTGCAGTACTTCAGATGCTCTAGAGTAGTATTTTCTTAACATGACTTGGAGAATTGTTAGCATATCTGTTGAACCCTTGGGGTTTTGATGATGACAAGTGATCAATACTGACTAGTGTATTGAGTGTGCAGAATTGTGATTCACTGGACTTACTGAACGACTAGTCTGGAGTCGTTGGCAGTTCCCGATATTTCGGACTCAGAAAAATCAGGGAAGTATATCTTGTTGCCTAAAGTGTTTAGATCGATTTTGATGATATTCTAACTGCCTATATTGATTGTGATAATATCCTAACTGCTTTTTAGAGTTTAGAAAAGAAATATTGAACAAATATTTGAATAGATATGATATTTCCTAATCTGATATTGCATGGATTGTAGGACTGATTTGGAAGGTGTGGCTTAGTATAAAAGCCAGCAGCAGGAGCTTCCATCCGTGTGACTTTGTGAGAGAGCTAGAGGAGCGATCGAGACCAAAGCACAAGGAGACGAGCAACGGCAGCGAGGAGAGCGAGCGTGACCGCGTTTACTATGTTGGTTGAGGGCTTTTAGTGTTAGGCTAGAGACTTCATTGGTCCATCTAGCTTGAGACGGCTTGCTGCAGAACTTCGACTTAGTTGGTGCCTGAGAATCAAGGGGTGCAGCTTAGAACAGTAGTAAACGAGGAGTTGTACTAGCTGATTCAAGTGTATTCGGTTCGAGGACATTAATAAAGTTTGAAGTTGAGAATCCTTCCAGTTGCTGCTGGAAGGGGTGGTTTTTCCCAGTTGGGTTTCCACCTAAAATCGTGAGTACTGTTTTACTTGTGTTTATTACTTACTCGTGTTTATTCCGCTGCGACTAGTCGTATCGAGGGAACAAGTCGACCCTCACGACTAGAAGTACAAGCTAACCTCGATCCAACAATTGGTATCAGAGCCCGGTGCTCTAGATTTGTGTTAGCTTGCAGGTATCATGGCTAAAACTTCGGAGATTGGACACCCCCGCCACTGAAATCGGAGAATATGACTGGTGGGTCAAACAGTTCAAGTCACATGTGTGTTCACTGGACGCTCAGTCTGGAAGTCATTACTAGAGGAGATGAACCAATTTTGACCAAATGATGCTGGTTAAGGATGAAAATCTTTATGATGAAAAGATTATCGGATCGTTGAAAAGAATCATCGTGCCAAAGAGTTCTCCTTCAAGCACTGACCGAAGGAGACAAACGGAAGATACTAGGTTGACACTGCCAATGAGATTTGGGAAGCCCTGAAAAGACTGTACTCTGGGAATGAGGATATCCAGAAGAACCGAATATTAACAGCACTCAAGGAATATGAGTCGGTTACTCAGGAAGAATGAATCTCTGGAGGACTTCCACTCCAGGTTCCAGACATGTGTGGGACAACTAGTCTTTCTGGTGAAAAGATGGAAGATTGGAGATCACTCACCGGTTCCTCCAGCACTGGATCCTAGCTGGGATCATATAGCAATGGCTCTCATGCTCAATCAGATATCAAAGCTTATAACACTGGAAGAACTTGTGGCGAGACTTCAGTCACATGCAATTGTGTTTAAAGGGAAGACGGCTCCAGAGAAGCTACAAATCCAAATCACTTGCACTCAAAGTTGAAAAAGCGTTTGAACTAGTCCAGACTGATGCACAAGATGATGAGGACCTTGATGAATCCACTGCCTTGATCACCAAGAGCACTAAGAATGACAAATGGATGCTATGAGGAAAGTCAGAAAGTTAACAGAGGAGACAATCAGAATCACAGTCCTCTAATCAGAACACACAATCGACTGGTCCTAAAGACAAGAAGGACATCATATGCTGGTGGTGCCAAAAGAAAGGACATGTGGAAGCTGAGTGTCTGAGAAAGAAGGCAGGAAAGCCTGCTACTGAAAGGATGGAAAGCAATGCTGGCTGCATGGAGAGAAGTGATGTGACTACCAGTGAATCGGGAAGTGTGCTTATGGCTAATAACAATGCTGATAATGAGGTAAGTACTAACTCTTCTTCTAGAATGTCTCGTACTGATTTATTAGAACTCCTGAGAAAACTAACCGATGTGAATGAAGAAATGAGTAGTATATTGGAAGAGCAGAAAGTTGAAATTGCAGGTCTTATTGAGGAAAATCTTTATGGTCTGGTACTGCTATAGAACTTCAGGATGCGATTAAGAAGAAGTCTGTCAAATGTAACAACTGTCCTGATCTGAAAGAGGAAGTCAACCAATTGAGGAATAGAATACAGAAATTAGAAAAGGAGAAAACAGAACTGACTGATGAACTGGAAAGGAAGAGTCTAGAGAATAACGAACTGGTCACAAAACTGGACAAGCTGAAGATGAAGGCACCTGTTGTTGATGATGCTGAACAAAAGGTACCTACACTGAGTGAAAGATTCCGACCAGGTCTTGGATACATTGCTGAGGAAAAACACCTTGCCTCCACCAGTTCTGACAGAACACATACTAGCCAGAAAATTTCGAAGGATCATTCTAACGACCAGTATGTGCCATTTGATGGTTCTAAGGCATATCAGATGTGGAAGAAGCAAGCAGACAACACTGGACCATTGAACTTCCAGGAAAGAAAGAAGGGTAAACCGTTCAGACCGGGAAACAGTAAGTACGTAAACTTGAGATCGCACCGTGTTTGCTGGCACTGCGGTAATAATGGACATTACCGCAGAGAATGTGGTAAGCTAAAAGCTGATAGGGAGAGGAATGAGATGTACACTAGGAATCATGGTCAGGAAGTCAGGGGGAACCACAAGTGGAAAGAACCCATGAGAACACAACAAAGGTACTCTCAAGGCTATGAACCGGCACACCACTATCATGAAAAGGAACGACCGTAACACTGGACTGGACAACACTTGACTAGACAACACTGGACATCCACAGGAGGAAGACCTAGGGAAACTCCAAGGAGGAAAATCGATCTTGGAACAGAATGGAAACCTAATCCTACTAACAAATTTATTAATGCTGTTTCTTATAAATCAAAAGCAGTTAAGCCCAAGTCGATCTGGGTCCGTAAGACTGATGTTTTTCTTGCAGGCAAGGATGAAGGGACAAAGGTGGTTCATCGACAGCGCATGCTCACTCCACATGACAGGGAACAAGGAGTGGTTTCTAACCCTCAATAAACATCAAGGAGGACCGATCACCTTTGGAAACAAGAGCAGAGGTGAAATATGTGGGATCGGTACTGTAAGTTTGTCTAGTACTACTCAAGTAGAAGATGTTAGTTATGTTAGGGGTTTGAGTTATAACCTGCTAAGTGTTTCTCAGTTATCGCAAAAGGGTAAAAATCAAATTATTTTCACTGACACTGACTGTTTGTTGAGCGCATTGAGACAGGAAAGATTCTTCTGAAGGGAATAAGAAATAACAATGTCTATATTGTTGATCACTCGTTTGAGCCAGAAGGGGAGTTGTGCCTTGTGTCGCACTCAGATGATTCTGACTTATGGCACCGAAGACTAGGACATGCCAGTCTACGTCTTCTCTCCAAACTCCAAAAGAAGAATCTAGTAGAAGGTTTACCCAGCGTGAAGGAATCTGAGATAGGAGTGTGTAGTTCTTGTGCCAAAGGTAAGATGGTAAGAAGCTCCTTCAAATCAAAGGACTGGGTGAGCTCCAAGAAGCCTCTAGATTTGATTCGTATGGATCTGTGTGGACCGATGAGTGTCCAGAGTAGAGGAGGTAATCGGTATGTACTAGTCATTGTTGATGACTACTCAAGGTACACCTGGACTATCTTTCTTAGAACTGAAGATGAAACTTTTGATGAGTTCGAAAATTGGAAAACTAGTGTTGAGCGATTACTTGATTTATCTATTATCTCACTACGTACTGACCATGGAACAGAGTTCCAGAACTCTCAATTTCTTGACTTGTGCAGACTGGAAGGTATATCACCAACAGAAGTATCTGAGGGAGATGATAAAGAAGTTTGGAATGGGCGATGCCAAACCCTTTGGTGTCAAGCTAATCCCAGAGAAACTCACTTGAAGGCAGTTAAGAGGATACTTCGATATCTTAAAGGAAGATGTGGTATCCTAGAGAAGAATCGCTAGAACTTATAGGATATACTGATGCAGACTTCGCTGGAAGAAGAGTGGACAGAAAGTCAACTTTCGGAACAGCACAGTTTCTTGGCTCATGGTCCTCCAAGAAACGAAATTTAGTGGCACTTTCCACTGCAGAGGCAGAATATATGGCAGCTGCTGCATGCTGCTCACAGCTGTTATGGATTCGACAACAGCTAAGTGACTATGGTCTTAAATTGCTTTCAGTTCCTATTTTCTATGATAACACAAGTGCTATTGAAATCTCTAAAAATCCTGTGCAGCACACTAGAACAAAGCATATAGAGACAAGTTATCACTTTTTAAAAGATTGGGTTAAAAAGGGAATAGTCACAATGAACTACTGTAGGACAGATGATCAAGTCGCTGACATTTTCACGAAGGCCTTGCATAGGGAACTCTTCGAAAGGCTCCGAATGGAGCTGGGTATGATCTCTCTATCCTAATCAGTATATAACTTCTACTACTAACCTCTGTCTGATCTGAATATTCATGCTCTGTGTGTTAGTAGATAGAAGTGACTAGTGATCATCGACTAGAGGTCACATATCTTGTGTACTAGTAGCTTCAGTACAGCTTAAGCTCCCGTCACATATGGTAAAACTGTGATATACTTCAGTATGTTCTTTGTGACCTAACAACACTTCCTATTTGTTCCCACATCATAAGCCCAAAGGAAGTAGTTGAGACCATCCCTAGCCTATTCTAGAACTAGCTGTCTCCAGTCCCCATCTGTTTTTACTAGTAGTTCGGAGACACTAGTGGTAGATGATACACACATATTCGAGAATGATCATATATTTGGGTGTGTTTACGTGATTCTTTGACTAACATGCTTTTCTTTGAAGTAATGTTTTCTGTCACTAGGACAACTGCCGCATTACTTCCTTCACAATATACCTTGGACTGGTTAATCAGAGAGACTAGTGGTAAGACTTGGTTGTTAGACAGCATTCATTAGCCACCGATTGGATTGACCAATGAGACACAGATTTTGCCACGCCCGAAGAAAACGCTTGGACTTATCAATCAGGAGATGTGATGGATTTGGATAATTTTGGAAACCGATTTGAAATTTGAAGTTTGGTAAGCGAATATTTCGAGGGGATATTGAAAGTATTTATTAGGGTTGTTGAGATCAATTGCTATCACACGCCAGAATTTGCCGCCGATTCAAAACCCTAATCTCAGAGAACCTCTCGAACCTTCAACCTCAATGGATTTCTCCAAGTTCAACCTTGCAGCACTGCTCTCACCGGAGGAATTGAGAGCAATGGCTAGTGCGATGGAGAAGATGGAACAGCAAGGCAGCGGCTGAGACCGCCAAGGCATCGGCCTCCACAACTGCAGCCCCTCAGAGTGTCGCCCCACCGATGAGCCGCTCGCACAAACTGAAGAGCAAATTGACACTATGGTCGGGGATGTTGTGAAGTCTGACAACAAATCTGATAAGGAGAACTCAGCGGAGAAGATTGATGGTATGGGTTTGGAGAATGAGAAGACTCAGGAGGTAGTGAGTCCTGAGAAGAGAAGTGGAGTAGTTCCACCAGATGAGTCGCCAGCCAAAGGAGTAGAACAGGTTGGGACTTCCTGTCAGCCTGACTCGCCTCTAGTTCTGGAGAAGATGCCTGATGTTGGTGAAAAGAAGGTTACTGAGGAGCCACCTGCTCCGACTGATGATGATGGAAAACGGGCAATATCAGCAGATGGTGATAAGGAGTCTTCAGACGACAATGCAGATGATAAACAGACTTCCCAGACCAGTCAGAGTATGGGGATCTCTCTGGGCAGAAGGATTAACACCAGAAACAAAGGAAAGGGAGTTGCTTCCGGCATACTGCCAAGCAACAAGAGGAAGGCAGAGTCGACTGTCTCTGGTGAACGTCAGGTGAAGGCGAGGAGAGACGCAGCCAAGGATTTCCCCGAAGTCCTCAGACAAGTCATGCCAAGGTATCGTTCGTGATATGGCTTTCGATCCTGATTACCTAGTTGATAATGATCTTGGTATAGTTGTCGAATTGTTTACTCATCAAGGGTGGGATGAGTTATTTGTTGGTCCGGCAATGGTTGATGTCGGATTGGTAAAAGAGTTCTATAAATCTTTGGAACTGGTGTCAGGTAGTAAGTTGATGACTGTGGCCTTTAAGATTGGCAAGGAGAGGTTTAAGTTTACAGAGAGGGACCTTGCAACTATTTTGGAAATTCCACATGAGGGGTATGATGAGCTGTATGCAGGCATACCTATGGAGGTTGCTGAGGCAGATATACACGAGGTTGTGTTGGGGAAAGGAGAAAATATGCCCGTGGTTTCTCGAGTGCTTCTAGAGTACTTAGCACTGTGTTTGATGCCAAGGGGAGGTAAGCATACAGTGCCCACCACCTATGAGGAGGTTCTGTTATGGAAGTTATTGACAAAGGCACCGGTGAACCTGCCTAAGATTATTCTCCAGCTCATGGTGGTCGTCAAGAAGTCCAAGAAGCTGCCATACCCCCGACTGGTCAAGATGATCTCCAGTATTTTAAGGCATACAATCCAAAGGGTTGAGGTCTGTTGCTTCCCGCCAACTCAATGAAGGACACATGGGTCGGATCAATTATGCCTGGAGTGAAGGCATAGCTGGGTACACAAAGTATGAGTTGCTGAGGGAGTAACCAAAGCCGAGGAGTAGGAGAAGGAAGCCAGTACCAGTAGTGGACCTGGATGATGATCAATGAGGGCATATAGGAGCAAACTGAGGATACAAGTGCGTTGTTTCTCAGAGGAAGGAAATTATTTACGCTTTCGATCTCTATGTAGGGTCTCAGTTGCTGAAATGGATCAGTTTTTTTGCGGGTCAGACCACCAGTCGCACCTCTTGATCTCTGATGACCAGTCCCTGGGCCCTTCAGTTTCGATGCCAGCACACATTTTCCCTTCTTTTTTGAAAACTGTAACTGAACTTGTCTGTTTGCCCGATGTGACGGGCGGTTTATGTTGAACTGCACTTCTTTTACACACTGCGTATGCTTGACTGATATTTTGGTGTTTTACTTGGCCTTTGTTTTACTAACCCAAATTATGATGTTTTTGATAATGACAAAGGGGAAGTAGTGGCTGTTATGTGCAGGTAAAGGACTCAGTTCACTCAGTTCCTAAGGAACCTTAACAGAGACCTAGCGCCATGGACTTAGGGGGAATGCTCGGTAGCTTGGTCGGTTATTAAATTGCACATCACTTGTCTTGTTCTTATTTTTCCAGATTGCTTTGTCATCATCAAAAAGGGGAAATTGTTGAACCCTTGGGGTTTTGATGATGACAAGTGATCAATACTGACTAGTGTATTGAGTGTGCAGAATTGTGCTTCACTGGACTTACTGAACGACTAGTCTGGAAGTCGTTGGCAGTTCCTGATATTTTCGGACTCAGAAAAATCAGGGAAGTATAATCTTGTTGCCTAAAGTGTTTTAGATCGATTTTGATGATACTCTAACTGCCTAATATTGATTGTGATAATATCCTAACTGCTTTTTAGAGTTTAGAAAAGAAATATTGAACAAATATTTGAATAGATATGATATTTCCTAATCTGATATTGCATGGATTGTAGGACTGATTTGGAAGGTGTGGCTTAGTATAAAAGCCAGCAGCAGGAGCTTCCATCCGTGTGACTTTGTGAGAGAGCTAGAGGAGCGATCGAGACCAAAGCACAAGGAGACGAGCAACGGCAGCGAGGAGAGCGAGCGTGACCGCGTTTACTACGTTGGTTGAGGGCTTTTAGTGTTAGGCTAGAGACTTCATTGGTCCATCTAGCTTGAGACGGCTTGCTGCAGAACTTCGACTTAGTTGGTGCCTGAGAATCAAGGGGTGCAGCTTAGAACAGTAGTAAACGAGGAGTTGTACTAGCTGATTCAAGTGTATTCGGTTCGAGGACATTAATAAAGTTTGAAGTTGAGAATCCTTCCAGTTGCTGCTGGAAGGGGTGGTTTTTCCCAGTTGGGTTTCCACCTAAAATCGTGAGTACTGTTTTACTTGTGTTTATTACTTACTCGTGTTTATTCAGCTGCGACTAGTCGTATCGAGGGACAAGTCGACCCTCACGACTAGAAGTATAAGCTAACCTCGATCCAACAATATCATATTAACACAAATTTGCATAGAAACATGAAAGCTAGAATAATCAGACTCCCATGTGGTGGTAACAAAAATGAAATGTCAACTCTTTTCGATCAGTTAAGGTTGTAAACAACAGTTGACATAGCTCATCTCATATCTGGATGATTCCATTATTCCTGCATCATCACATCATTGAACATGAATTTATCATTCGTCAATATTATAAAATTCAAAATTATAACTAGTTAAATTTACTACTTTAAGGAAACTTATTTCTCCAAACAAGATACTGCTTCTTTAAATTACAGTTTACATAGAAATCTCTTTGATTCTGAACATCTGAAGCTCTTGAATTCACATGATAGCCAACTATACAAATGGCGAAACGAAACACGGACAGTACAAGTAGAACAAGGCTATGACCAAAAAGGCAAAGGAGACTGCATACGCAAGGCCACACGTAATCAATAAGCTTATACATGTCCTGTTTCAAGCAAACAAAATACTATGAATTAAACAAGTTTGGAGTTCTACAAAAAAAAGTTCTGTAGAATACTTACCAATATAATTTAGGAGCATCCGGACGAGATGATCCTTCAGAAATCCACACAATACCGAGGATAAACCATGTTATGAAGAAAAAGTACACAATAACCCTATAAATGTCTGCTATAGTTCCGAGTCTGCATCGATAAATGAAAATGACAAAACATCTAAAACAGTGATTAAATGATCCGCAATCTGCATTTGCATATCAAGGAGGGAAATGTTGTATACCTCGTGTTATCTGATGCTTGTGTATCTACTATGACGGATGCGGAGTATCTTTTGAGCGAAAGAAAGAGTTTCCCAATCTGCATATCTTGAAAAATACTAACAATACCTAAATGACGGTGTGGATAAATGAAGTAGAAAAAAGGCAAGGTTGCTGCACATCCGGTTAGATAACCGATGATCCATGTTCTCAAAGGAGCATGAGGTTTTTCGTGTATCGACAGGACTAAAACTATTATACATGTAATGATCTGGCTCAGTATACCTATTAATTCAAATAGAAGCACACCCATTGTCTGATTTATTTGCTGTTTCAGAAGACTTTGTTGAACACAAGAAATCCATTTATACATCTTCATAGGCTAACTACCTTTAAGTAAAAAATAGGCATAATTTGGCATTACAAAGTCAACTGGAATATGCAGTTTTTTTTATATCGTTATGCAAGTTCTACAAGATATTGACTTGTGCATAGGTAAGGTTACATCTTTTATGATAGCATGATAAACTGTAAGCATATACTGAATCAATTCCCAGTTTGATCCAAAAAACGGTTTATAAGTCAAGATTCAATATATATACTTAACGATTTTCATTCAACTTGAACATAAATAACAAATCATAAAGCTGCAATCTTTAGATATATACACAAATATTTCTGCAAGAAATATCAACACTTTGTAATATGGCATAGAAATCACTTTATTCCTGAACATCTGTAGCTCTGGAATTCACATGATACAAGTCCAACTATGAAAACGCCGAAATCAAACGCGGACAGCACAATACAGGGCAGCAGAGGAACAAAGCTGCAACTATAAAGCCTAAGGAGATTGCATATGCAAGGCCACAGGTAATCAGTAAGCTTATACATGTCCTGTTTCAAGCAAACAAAGTACTCAGAATTTAAACACTGCATGTCAAGAAAGGAAATGCAGTACTTTGAGTTAATTGGTGGTGGTGACTCCACTGCGGCGGATCCGTGAAATCTTTTGAATGAAAGAGTGAGTTTCCCAATCTGCATATCTTGGAAAATACTAACAACTCCTTGATGACGGTGTGGATATAGCCAGTAGAAAAAAGGCAAGGTTGCTACACATCCGGTTAGATAACCGATGATCCATGTTCTCAAAGGAGCGTGAGGTTTTTCGTGTACCGACAGGACCAAAATAATTATACATGTAATGATCTGGCTCACTATACATATTAATTCAAATAAAAGCACACTCATCTTGTAGTCTAGCACAAAGACTTTTGGTTCTGCACAAAGAAGCTGCACCGGCTTGAAAATATTTTGATTTATCTCAGAACACTTTATTGTATGCGAGAAATCTATTTATACAAGTTCATAGGCTACCACCACCTGAGAATTGCAAGTTGTAAAATTCCATAACAGAATAACTCTGGCTTAGCTCTGTTGGCAAGATCAAGGGTCATAAGTGTCAACCCGAACTTGTCCATACCCAAAAAAAAAATTTAAGTAACAAAGGCCATGACAACTTCATATGACATACAAAAGTGGAGACCAAAAAAGATCAAGCAGTCCACTGCATTTTTCCCTGCCTGACTCTAAATTTTCATTCTAGTGTCCATAACTCTGTTGCTAGCTGGTTTTTGAGCTTGACACACTTGTTCCAACCTCACACTTGCAAAGAGGACAAGATGCATTGATTTTCAGCCATTTGTCCAGGCATTCCTTATGAAGAAAATGCGAGCAGGTTAACTCACGAAGTTCATCATTGTTTACATATCTTAATAAACAAATGCAACAAGCCTGACAAGTGAGAAATTCAAAAGTTATAAAGAAAAGGAGAAAAACTAAATTTAAGCTAGAGGGACTTACAGCATCTTCAGCTGAGATCACCCGCTTCTTATCAGTCCCAACACCCACAACTCCACCTTGCTCCACCCCAGCATCTGTACTGATCCCATTTTTTATTTTCTTGAGTTTGAACTTGTAAGTTGGCAATGCATTTATTCTCCGACGAGGCTCCTTTTGTTTGGTTAAAATCTTCTCTAAATCTTAGAATGGAAATTATACAAGGGAAGCAGCAGCAGCAGATTGTTGCAAATTATACATCTTCATAGGCTACCAACTGTGGAGTTAAGAACAGGAACAACCAGAATATACAGTTTTAAAATTGCCTTTTATATAAGAAAACACGATTCATATGCGAATTGATGTACAAGATATTGACTTGTGCGGTAAGATGAATCTTTGAAGTAGTCATGTAGTTGACTTTGAGAAAATTTCTATGCATTTTCATGGCTTGAATTTGTAATTGCTGTGTTTTTTTTCTTTTGTTTTCTGCATATCATCAGATTCTGGGAAATTTACACCAGACATATTCAAGTAGTTTTGGTTTCATCTTTCACATTTCTGTAGTTGGATTTTCATTACTGTCAAATATAATGTGGGAAAACATGTTCTATTCTTGTGAAATACTACGTAAACATGTTCTGTTTGGTGACGAAGAAAAATCAACAACTAAAGTATAATTACAGGGGACATCAAAACGTTGTAAACTCGAATATGAAGTAAAGTTGAATCTTTTGTACATATATATGCAGATGGATACTGAAATATGAGCTGAAATGGTATGAATCTACAGGCAAGTTCAGAAGTCTCGACTCTTGAGAAGGGCGTCCAATGCACACAGCGTGTTGAGCGACCGATTACATTTTTCCCTGCTTAACACAGTTTTCATGCTAGTGTCCATAAATCTCTTGCTGACTGGTGTTGGAGCTTGATACACTTGTTCCAACCTCACACTTGCAAAGTGGACAAGATGCGTTGATTTTCAGCCATTTGTCCAGGCATTCCTTGTGGAAAAAATGCGAGCAAGTTAATTCACGGAGTTCGTCATTGTTTGCATATCTTGATATACAAATGCAGCAAGCCTGACAAGGGAGAATTTAAAAAGTTAACATGCCAGAACTTAAGGAAATTATTTCAAAAATGTCCGATTTTTTGGCAGTAGACAAAACAGTAAGCTGAATCTCTTTTATTAGACAATTCCTTCTAATCCTATTTTCGGGATATTCTGATAATGAAAAGAGAGTAGCAAAGCCACAACTAAATTAAAGCTAAAACAACTTACAGCATCTTCAGCTGATATTACCCGCTCATTATCAGCCCCATCAGCGACAACTCCACCTTGCTCCACGCCAACATCTTTACTTATCCCATTTTTTATTTTCTTAAGTTTGAACTTGTAGGTTGGCAATGCATTTATCGACTCTGATGAGGCTCCTTTTGTTTGGTTAAAATCCTCTCTAATGCTTAGAATGGAAATTATACAAGGAAAGCAGCAGCAGATTGTTGCACATAAGATGAACGGCATTGCATATCCAATGCAACTAAAAATTAGAAACACTATACACAACCTGAAATAAGTATGTATAAAACTTAGACCTCGAGTTGACATTTGAAACAATTTTAACTTCGACATAAGAGTGTACACATACCAGTACAGATGGGGAGCCTCAGAAGAAGATGAGTTCCCTCCAAAGATCCACAAATTTCCAACCACAAACCATATTGCAAAAAAGCACTCCAACACCATCTTAAAGTAATCTACTATTGTTTTAAGTCGTCTGCAAAAATATATAAACGAAACAGAAAAATTCACACTTTAGTACATATGAGTTATGACATTTAGACATCAGATTCACATTGGTTCACCATATATCTTCAGGTGCAATACTCTACAGTTATGATCCACAAGAAATTCAGATTGATGTCAGATTTTTGTAACTTCTAAAAGGTTTTTTAAATCAAACTCAACCAATAAAGCGATCAGAAATATATGCAGTGGAAGTTCAACTATAAACATACCTCTCACTCAACCGTCCAAAATAACGAGAACCTCCACTAGCAGCATCAGTTGTTGAGATTGCTTGCCTACTGTATTCCACAGATGGTCTAGCAAATGAAAGGAATAATCTAGTGCCAGCAGTTAAGGTTCCTTGAACAGAAATCTCACGGGTTTGAGTTTGACCAGAATCTCGCTCTAAGGATTGATTAAGATGATAATATCGCCAATATAGCAATGGTAAGACGGCAACACACCCAGTTGCATAACCCACAATCCATGCTCGTAAAGGCGCATGAGGCTCCTCATGCTTAGCAAATGGAAGCACTACTATTGACGCTACAATCTGGGTAATCATTAAAAATAGCTCGATGCTAACCCACATCCCCGAATTAAACACCCTACGTCCATTGCCACTGTCCCCTCTCCGTAAATCTGAGTTATTACTAGCAGGAACATACGCAGAACCTATGGAAGATAGAGACTCAGTTGCCCTCAAAGTAAATGAAGGCACTTCGGATACAGTGGGATCTGCTCCCCTAGATATGTCAATGACATGATCACTGCTATTCATATTAAGTTGTCGCTCAATTAAAAAAGTATAAGCAACAGCAGGATTTTCACAACGTCCGTCAAATGGAACAATGTCCATACATGTCTGAAGTATCTTCGTAAATCCCTTACTTTAAAAAATGCTCCTGTAAACATAAAGTAAGGAACATGTCAAGAAGCTAATCCATTTACTACTAATTAAAGAAACTTTCTTCAAACACAATGAAAAATTCAAAATGTGATGTATTTAATCCATATCCTGAAATCTAATTGAAACTCCAGTTGCTGACAAACCTAAGTACCAAATCCACTTACCAGCATTTCACATACAATTCACAGATTGAAAAAACAAACAAAACACTAAAAAGACTAAAATTGACGATTCATGAAAGAAGGCGACGAACGCACCGATTTCTTCAGCAGATTTCGCGGGTGGGGGAGTTAGGATTTCAGCTTCGTCGGCACTCAAAACATCTTCAGTAGTTTGGCAGTTGGTTGTAGCATCATTTTGTTTGTTTATATTGAAATAAAGGTCTTATACACTACGAGTCAGGATGGCCGAGTGGTCTAAGGCGCCAGACTCAAGTTCTGGTTCTCGTAAGAGAGCGTGGGTTCAAATCCCACTTCTGACAGTTTTTTGCGTTTTCATTTTCTGTCCTTTCATTATGAACAAAACTGTTTTGGAATGAAATAAATCAACAACATTGTTTGACACTTTACTGTGAGTACTGACACCTGCATTATAGTAGTTGGAATCCATTACTCAACCTAGGGATGTCCAATGAGCCGGGCCGGCCCTAGCCCTAAATCGTAAGGCTTAAATCCGGCTCAATTCTAAATATTCGGGCCTTTATAAAAATTTCGGGTCAGGCCGGACCGGACCTCATTGAAATCGTAAGGTCTACGGGCTTTTCTAGGCCCTTTGACTTTAGGATTTGGCCGAATCTAATTTCAATTTTAATTCGTTTTAAAATTTTAATTAATTTGAAATACATATTTTGAACCAATTTAATTATAATTATTTTAATAACAATAGTTTTAAATAATGTGTTCAACGAATAGTCTATATTTTGAATTTACTCGTAATATAATGAATTTAAACAATTTTATATGCGTTTAAAATAGATATAAAATATTCGTATATCGTTGCAAGTTCTTGTGATGTTATATAAATGATATAAATATCATATATTTTAAATTTGAAAATAATATATTTATTTAAAAAAAAAAAATTTTATCAGGCTTTTACGGGCCTAGCATCGGGCCGAGCGGGTTTTGGATTTCAAGCCCTAGCCCGACCCGAGACTTTCGGGCTCGGACTTTTTTCGATCTTAGATTCGGACCGGACTTGAACCGGACCTTAAGGCTTTTTTAGAGCTTTAAGACCTAATGAACATCCCTAACTCAACCAAACTCATTTACTTTTATCCACATGAATCTCTGCAAACTTCCATTCAATAATTCATCCCGATTTTCATTTAATTAATTTAATAATAATTCAATTAATACTCGAAACAAGCCATGCGATGCGATATTAAACACCTGACAATGTCCATCTCAGACTCTCAGTAACCAACATTGACCGGTCCAACCGATAATTATTAATTGACCCACACAACTAATCTCAACCGTCGGTTACTAATACATAGTTACACATCCAACCGTTGATCTTTCCCGTTCAATATCTTCAACAACAACGCCCCTTTCCTCCTTCCTCTGGCGCTACACTCGCCTTGCAGAGCCAGAGCAACCGCACGCGCCACCTCAACCGGTGGAGCAGCCGCCACACTCTTATCGTTAGAGTCGTTTTGATCACTGTAAATAACAGCAAGGACGCTAATGGCATACTCTTTCCCTCTAAACCCATCAAGCCTCCCCATCATTTCAACCATCATTGGAACAGACAGCGCGTGAGATCTTAACTCCTCTGCTCCTTCCGGTACAGTACACATCAGCTCTAATGCAGCTAGTGCACGTTCTGCAGTGGCGCGTTCCATGTCAGCAACTGCTTCGATTATTTTACCAACTGCTCCAACTTGAACAGCCACGCGCCTGTTCTGTTCTGCGAGGCAGAGTGCTAAGAGGATTCTGGTGGCAGATTTGGCAGCTGGGGGTGGTTGGTTGAGTGTTTTAACTACTCCGAGGATGAGGTCAGGTGGGGGGTGAATGGGTTGTGGGTTTGGGACTAGGGAGGATTCGAGTGAGCGGAGGGCTGTTAAAGAGTCAGTGTAGCAGGAAGAGTTGAGTTGGAGTGTTGTGATGCGGAAGAGGTTTTGTAACTCTTGATTGGTTGAGGTTGAGGTGGATGGAAGTTGGTGTTGTGGGGAGGGGAAGCGCCATTGAGTGAAGCTTTGGGAGGTGGAGGAGGATGAGGTTGTGGTGGAGGAACATGAGTCTTGGGGAGGAGGTGGTGGTGGTGGAGGTTGAAGTAGTGGCGGTGGTGGTGGAGGAGGAGGTTGAAGTAGTTGTGGTGGTGTGGGTGAGTTTGGGGTGGTGGGGGTTGAGATGGTTTGAGTGCAATGGCGGAAGAAGCCGCAGGAGAAGAGCTGGCGAGGTGGTGGTTTCAGCTTGGTGTTGCGGGGGTGGGCTTTCATGGCTGGGAGAGTAAGTTTGATGAGCTGACAGACTCGACCACCAAATTTAAAGCTTTGAGATGTAGGAGTACATGGCCCATGGCCGATAATGACACTTGACTTTATGATTGAAGTCAAATTGGACCAAGTGGACTCTGCCGTCACGTTACTCCAGGGCCGTATTCCAACATTGGTGGTCCATACATATGGCCCAAATTATTAGGTATAAGGCCTTTCCATCGCCACACTTTTTGAAATTTTTTTCCAAGCCCACTTAATTAACAGCATGAGAATCACTCAATTAGTGTACATCAAAATGAAAATTATGTAGCTTTGTTAATTAGGGATTCAGTCTTGCGTAGCTATTTGCTGCAAGTATCAAAATCAACATCATTTTGACGTTTTACACTATAATCCTATGTAGTTTTGACTGAACCCTGTATTAAAACTACATGTATAGTTCTAACTCGCAGCAAATAGTTTTACTGCACATGATCTAAATTCTTAAAATAGAAATTTACTAAATTTCAGAATTATTTAATCCGGCATAAAACGACGTACTTTTGAATCCTACCATATAATTTTGGATCAACTGTAAACTATTGTACGTTATATGGGCATCAGTTTGTGGTCCATTTCATAATTGAAGCACACTTGAATATGTAGCCGGTTAGGGCAACTAGTCTTTTGAATTGGCTGTTAGCCATGAATTGCTATGTTCCGGCCCCTACGTTCTCATGTCGTTGTGACTTTCTTTAGAGTAGTCAAACAAGTAATATAAAAGCAATGGAGTTCTTGTTCGAGCATTACATGCTGAAATGAAAGCTTCTTGTATCTAGTTTTTCATCCCTTGTTTCCATCACTCTTGTACAATTAACCTCATGCAATTAAATAGTCATGCACGTACATTGTGCTATAAACATTACAATCACTAGGACAATAATTGCCTAGTCTATATAACTATTCGTCCTACTTTATCAGGTGTCGAATTTGAGTGAAATGTTACTTTCAAAGTTAATCATGCACAACCATAATGAGTTACACATCTTAAGCAATTGGTACGTACGTTCTTAATCAACTGATGTGAAATTTATCTACTCATCTAGAACTCATGTAAATCATTATCACCATTCAGTAAATTAGTTACACTTTGACAAAATGATCTTTTTAGATATTGAAAATGCATTGAGATCTGATCGATAGACCGCGATTTATATCCCGTGCTGAATTATATTGTGGCACGTTCAAGGATCATGAACTAAAGGGAAGTGAATGGATATGGAGGGAGCTAACTATAAGAATTAATGTTGCTAGATGCTAGGTAGCCATTAAAAGTTGATGTGGGGATGCACTAGGACAAAATGACTGGTGTATGATAGACGAGAGATCAATGCGCCAACTACTGCCCGATACCATACATCATTGCCTAGCTTGTGTGTGCTGGAGCCACAAGGACGCCCAAGGTTGAGGGGAACACATAAATATACCGTTCACTATCACTATATGTAGGGTGCACCTTGGTCTTTGTTACTTTTATGAATGTTCACATCTCCATTTAGCTTTTCAGGGTTCGATCATCGGAGGTATATTGTTTTTTTATCAACCTCTAAGATCAGAGAACGAATAACTACGCGCTAAATAGATATTTTTATCCTCGGGGTACATTATTTCCTGAGCGTAATCGTGACATGGTACTTTAGCTTAATTATTTGATATGACTTTGTAGTCATTTAGCTATCTACAAATTCAAACTAATGACACAGCTTAAAGATAAGACTGAAAACAACTAATGACAGCCTCGTACTGAAGTAATTTAACTCTTTTCATTGAACCCTGTCCTAACTAAATGGCATTCTAATCAGACTAGTCAATTATGCCTTCAAGCTAATTCCCTATGTTTTAGTAATAGTTCACATTGTGATTAAAAGAACCAAATAAATAAAAAATTCGGCTAACTTATTAGCATTTCAATATTCATATAATTTTCTCACCTACATTCATAACTGGAAAATCTCATAATCAAAACGAAGATGCAATATAATTCGAAATCCAGTCAAGAGTGTAACCGCCTTCTTTTAATCCAATATACTCCCTCCGTGGCTCCGTCCCATTATGAGTGTCTCATTTCCTTTTTGGATGTCCCAAAATGATCTTCTCATTTCCTAAAATGGAAACTTTTTTACCTCTACACTTACACCCTCTTTCATACTTTTTATCCCACTCATTCTCTTTCTTACTTTTTATCTCACATTTTTCAATTTAAAAAACCGTGAAAGTTCTCAAATGGGACGGAGGGAGTATATTATTAGCTATGCTAAATCTTAAAAAACATTCTTGTAATTGGAAATGGTGAATTGAAACTTAAAAATACAACTGAAAGTTCAAGAATCAGTAGGGTCCAGTGAGCAGACAAAATTGGGCCCACATCAAGCCTCCAAGTGTACAGTAAAGTATAATTTCCAGCTGGTAAATAATATTTACAAAACAAAAATATATAAAAATATATATACTGAAGAAAAAATCTTCAATTTACTATATACAGTATAAATAGGGAATGTATCTCATCTATTTTGGTGGACTCATAGATCCCCTCTTGCATCCGTTGATTGTATTTTTTCAATGCATTAGATTGTATCGTGTCATTGCACTTGTCATGTGCATATCATGTGCAAAATATGTGCAAGTCACATGTTTCATTAATGCGTTGGCACAATCTGGTGCGTCGAAAAGTGCAATCAACGAATGCAAGAGGGAATTCATAAATCCATCAAAATAAGTGGATCCACATGATACAATCCCTGTATAAATGAGCCCCTTAATACCAAACTGAAATTGTAATTCGGTGCTTAATCTTCTCTTTCCCAACCAAAACTAACCTTAACTTTGCTCTGTTCTTCATTCAACATTCTTAAATATTTTCAGTTTTTTTAAGTTTTAGTTATGGATGAGCATCAGGTGAGCTCAGAAAGTTCCACCATTCCGGATTCGCATACGAACCAAAGCAAAGCTGAAACCAGGAGAGTACGAAAAAGGAAAGAAGTAGATGACACCAAGCATCCATTGTACAGAGGAGTGCGTATGAGGAATTGGGGTAAATGGGTGTCCGAAATCCGACAACCAAAAAAGAAGACAAGAATCTGGCTCGGAACATTCCCAACACCCGAAATGGCAGCTAGAGCTCATGATGTCGCTGCAATTACTATAAAAGGTAAAAATGCCATTTTAAATTTTCCAGAGCTAGTTAACTCCCTGCCCCGCCCTGCGTCCGCTTCGCCTCGTGACGTGCAAGAGGCGGCAGCTAAGGCCGCATCGATGGAGTATTCGGATATTTTGAAGATGGGATTGGTGGATTCTGATGAGTTGAGTCAGATAGTTGAGTTGCCTAGCTTGGGTGCTTTTTGGGATAATGATCACACGGCTCATTCGAGTTTTGAATTCGTTGAGTCAGTGGATTGTGGTGGATGGCTTTATACTCCGCCGTGGATGCAGAGCGTGGAGGAATGCGGATACGGCGGTGATCAGATGATACCGGAAGAACATAGGAATTGGGGCCGCATGGACAACATGTTTTCAGATCATTACTAATAAGTGAACATATGATTGAACATGTAAATTTCAACTTTTCAACTAGCATAGAAATAAGCTAGAAATGATGTATTTACTATGATACAAATTTATGTAATGTACATATTGTTTTAATTTTTGTAAGCAATTTATTTATTAAAAAATTCGATACTTTTTTGATTATCTTTTACCATAATTAGCATAACGATATTCTGCTTCCACCAAGAATCGAATTTTGTGTGCCTCAACATCTAAACTTTCAATTCATCATATCATTCATTATTTGAAAGTTAAAAAGCATTATCATGTCATTATGCCTTGACTAAAATGTATGCTTTCTTGGATACTTTTGTTTTGTAAAATGTACTCACTAGTCAGTAAAGACACTGTCTGAGGCATTGTTTTTGTCATTACATTTAAATGATTTTGGTTTCCTCTTTCGTTGTATGTAAATGGAATCATTCATCAGTAAGTTAGTCCTCCTGAGTGTATATCCGCCTTGAGTATGAGGTTTATCCATTCCTTGAGCGATGAAGTAGTAATAATTTTTTTTTTTTAAAAAAAAGTTAGTAACCAAATAACTACTTTTTGGTTCATTTTGACATTTCCTTAATACTCCTTATATTTTAAAAAAAATTGGTCATGGTTTGGACATACTCTATTTTCATTTTATTTATTCTCTTTAATCTATCTGTCAGACTTCTTGTCATGTGCCCACCAAGAATCAAACTCAAATTGTCTTCATTTGTTGATAATTATAATTTTTTCTCTTGTCAACTGAGCTGCTGATGTCCAAATAAAAGTTATTTTGTGAATTTTTTATCGAACTAAAATGATCATTTAAAGTGCAAGAAAGTTGGGCTAAAATGTGTTCCTGAATTTTACACTCAATTTTCTTAAATTACTTATTTACTAGATACGATTTGTCTGTTGTTACTTAAGTGATGTTCATATTGCATACAAAATCATCGACATCATAAATAGATAGTGAAAATATCAACTCCACTACTGACTGTTGCTATATTCCAATGCCAACTTTCTTTGTCACTCATGACGATTCTTTTCCTAATGGAGCATTATGCATTCTTTTCCATTTTTAATTCAAAAATAGATAAAATATAATTTTCAAAACAAACAAAAAACACATCAATCATTCTCAGATCAAGTTTGTTATATTTCAGACACTTGAAAACAAAACCTTAGATATTTCATCTAGAAACGATGAAAGTATGTAACTTGCAGACTGGGTAATGATTTAAATTGATGATCATTTGTTTTTGTTCGAAATGATTATAGATACACATATATTTTTATCAAATAAAATGACTTCCCATTTATGTTGATTTTTTATTAGTCCAATAGTTGATATAGATAAAAATTAATTTCAATTACCCCTGAATTTGTAATTTTAATCATTTATTTTAATTAAAAATTAATATAAATTTCAACAGATATCCTAAGATAATCACGAAAAATTCCAAATTTACCTCTCTTTATAGTTTTTGTTCCTTATATACCCCACCTTAAAGTTGTATTCCTCATTTGCCCCCTTTAGGTGGGGTATACATATGAGAAGTCTACTTATTTGTGGTTTACACTAAAATGGGACATATGAAGAATGAATATTTAGGGTGGGGTATATAAGGAATAAAAACTTAAATGAGAGGTAAATTTAGAAATTTTTCGATAATCACTGCGTATATAAACGAGGAGGCAAGATACACAGGTCATGTTCCCTTGACCATCTGTGATATTTTATATATTTGGGATAACCATTTGCACTTTGATTATAACTAAGTACACAAGAGAATGTGCACACCTACACTTAGTTATTTTCTGAAAAAATAGTAATAACGTGTCTCATTCTTGTCTACATATTTAGGAAAAATATATGTAAAATATAAATGAAAATCTCAACGACATCTCAAATAAAATAAAGGTCTCAAATAATCCCTACTCCAACATACACCGTCATGCTTTAAGTGAGTGTATAAATCTTTGTAATCAAAAAAAAGAAAAAAAAGTGAGTGTATAAAATATCACAGAGAAGGAAAGAAAGAAATGTAACAGGTTTTAAGTCTTAGTGTCCCAACGGTCGCAAAAATCTAGCTGTGACAGTGACTGTCGGCATCAACATATGGTGCCACGTTTCACATAGAAGATTTTTCATGGTTGGATATTTTTTACCAACGTGGGCATAACTGAGCACAACGACATCGTATTGCTGACATGAGCCTAATGTAACTCTTCAAGGTTTGATGCCTTAATGCTAAAAATTGTGACCCACAAATTAAATGACAAAAATATTCAAGAACCTAACCCCACACCCACATTGATTGATCAGATGAGTAAGCAGCTGACCCCTCAACTGATATGGGTTTGATTTCATTTGTATTTTTTAGTAATATTTTTGAGTCTAAGATACCTTGGTGAGTTGAAATAGGGGGACTAAAGTATTAGTAATAGATTATGGAGCAGTAGATTAAGGTAATCCTTAAAGCTGATTTTATCTTTAATTTGTCTTCATTCGAGTTTCCGAATCTACCTTCGATTCAGTTGTTTCATTCAAAATCCGCAAAATGAAACAAGTTCAATATTAAATAAAAATAAAGAATGCAAAAATATAAATCACAAAACGTTTATTACGCAGAAATTTAAGAAAAACAAAGAAATTAAAATTTTAAGAAAAATCAGTGGCTCCTGGCTTTTGAATAAAATTTTATTTAATTAACAAACTATAAATTAAATGTGATTATACATGTAATTTTTGATAAATAAGCATTAAAATGAGAAAGTGATAGCCACTATTTCAAATAAAAATGGGCCATTTCCATCCGTCCGGCCCAATTCCATCATTTACAAACCAGAGCAGGGCCCATTGTTGTGGCTTCAAGCGGCCCAGTCCTACTCTATAATAAGTCCGTGAATTCTTGGACTCAAAATTCTACTATCCGCAGTATTGATCTCTTAATTAAATAATTGAAAAGTTTTATCTTGAATTTTTAATTATTATAAATTTGACATCAAATTTAAATTAAATGACAGGTCAAATAATATCTGTAAAAATGCAAAAGTGACCATTTTTGTGTGTTTAAAAAATTGTACATTATGAATTATTTTACTTTTAGTCAAAATACAAAATGTAATCGTTTCATTGCGAGCAATTACAAATGAAAATACCAACTAAAAATAATGAAAAGTAAGTCAGATAATTTGTTTATAGTGTTTTCCTGATAAATATTCTTTCGAAAAATTCCTTAATAAAACAAAGAATACAATTCATTTCTTATAGTAAATTTGTTTCAAAAATAATTTCATTCAAGAAATAAATTACTTAACAACATAAAAAATAATCAAAGGTGCGCTAAGGTAAATGGGAATAGAGACACGACAGTCTGCGGCCGTGCGCGAGACAAGTTTAAGGACATAACAAACACTCGACGTTTCTTGAGACGCCGACCTTATACTCGATTCCATCTGCGACTTTATCCACTTTTAATCTCCAATCCCAAGTCAACCCAATTTACCCTCTGCGCAATTTCATTTAGCAATCCCTAATTCTTCTGATTCCTTCTCCTCCAGTTGGCGATAGGTTTGGCGAACATGGCTTGGAGGCAGCTTTTGACCCAGGTAAGTTTTATCTTCTTTTGTCTTCGTTTAATCGAAAGTTGCAATCTTTATCATGCGATATGGTGAATTTGAAAGAAAGCCCTAATCTTTAGGGTTGTTTTGAATTTGGTTTTGGGGGTTTGATATATTGTCTGCGTCTGGGGTATTGAGTATGTTAGAATTTGGTGTGTGAATTGTGAGTAAGCACTTAAGATTTTAGGGATTACTTTGATTTGGAAAGTGTTATTTTAATTGCTGTTTGATACTTGCGGCAATTGGTGTGTTTATTCAATGGGATTCATCATACTTCAGGTCTCAAGGCAGCGAACACAGCTCGCGCAAATACGAAATATATACATTAGGACTCATCAACCAGCACTGAATTCTACAGTCAGTGGAGGTTTGTGTGTATTTTCTTTACTCTTTATTTCTTAATGTGAAAATCGCGTTATGATGTTGTTTATGTTATAAAATTATTGCAGGAAATGGATTTTGCAAAGTTCACGAGAGACATATGTCCAGTTATCTTGGAACTATGAGTCGTAGGATGCGTGATTCGGATGAAGCTAATGAGGTCGCTCATCTTAAAGAGCTGTATCATCGAAATGATCCTGAAGCAGTTATAAGATTGTTTGAAAGCCAACCATCTTTACACTCTAACCCATCTGCTTTGGCTGAATATGTCAAAGCCTTGGTTAAAGTTGACAGATTGGATGACAGTGAATTGCTTAGAACACTGCAAAAAGGTGGGTGTTGGCTTCGGTTAGCAAGTCAGCATTTAAAAAACTGCTTTATGATATTTATTTAAGGTGTCACGGTATGAAACTTAATATTGGAAATCTTTATGATTGTGATTTTGGTGGTAGGACTTTTTGAATTGGTATTTTTCATGCAATAAGATTACTTTGAAACCTTAAAAGCTTCGTTCTTCGGTCAGTTGCTTCAGAGTATTTCAGATAGCAGCTAATTGCTAATGTTCAATAAGCAGGTATGGCCTCTAACACATCTAGGGAGGATGAAAGTTTTGGTGGTATACCAGCATTGAAGAATGTCGGAAAATACACAAAAACCGGTGTCTTGGGCACTGCAGCCGCCCCAATCCATATGGTGACTGCGGAAGGAGGCAATTTTAAAGAGCAGCTTTGGCGTACCTTCCGGGCAATAGCACTGACTTTTTTGCTATTGTCAGGAGTTGGGGCACTTATCGAAGATAGAGGGATCACTAAAGGTAGCTGGTCACATTTCAAAAACGTACTCCCTAATAAATTTGATGCATTTTGCCTGACAGACGACAGTTTCCTTTTCCAGGGCTGGGTCTCAATGAAGAGGTCCAACCAAGCATGGATTCGAGTACCAAATTTAATGATGTGAAAGGTGTCGATGAGGCGAAAGCTGAGTTAGAGGAGATTGTTCACTATCTTAGAGATCCCAAGGTCAGGGCTTTACTTATATAACTTTCATTAGAAACCTAATCAGTTCATCATATTTTATGCAATGTTGAAAATTTCCATTTATCGGTTGTTTGTTGTAGCTCTTCATACAAAATAATTAGTCTACCATTAAGTATGTTTCGTATAGGTAGATATAGTATAGCTTAGTTGTTTATATGTGCCATTGTGGTTTTCTATTTCAGCGCTTCACTCGCTTAGGTGGGAAACTACCAAAAGGTGTGTTACTTGTGGGCCCACCTGGTACAGGAAAGACTATGTTAGCCAGAGCCATTGCCGGCGAAGCGGGAGTGCCATTTTTTTCATGCAGTGGCAGTGAGTTTGAAGAGATGTTTGTTGGAGTTGGTGCTCGTAGAGTGAGAGATCTGTTTGCAGCTGCAAAGAAGCGCTCACCTTGTATTATTTTCATTGATGAGATTGATGCCATTGGAGGTAGCCGTAATCCAAAGGATCAGCAGTACATGAAAATGACTTTAAATCAAATGCTTGTGAATTGGATGGATTCAAGCAGAATGAAGGAATCATTGTGATAGCTGCTACTAACTTCCCAGAGTCGCTGGATAAGGCTTTAGTTAGGCCTGGAAGGTTTGACAGAAATATTGTTGTTCCAAATCCAGATGTCGAAGGCCGGAGGCAGATCATGGAAGTGCACATGTCAAAGGTATTCTTACATAATACTGTTTAAGATTCTTTTAAAAATGGTTGTTTCACGTTGTTGTTTTCACACATTCTTTTTCTACCATGGCCCTGGCAGGTACTGAAAGCAGATGATGTGGATTTGAGCATCATTGCCCGAGGGACTCCCGGATTCTCTGGTGCGGACCTGGCAAACTTAGTCAATGTGGCTGCACTTAAAGCTGCAATGGACGGTGCAAAGTCTGTAAGCATGGCTGATCTAGAGTACGCAAAGGACAGGATTATGATGGGAAGTGAGCGAAAGTCAGCTGTTATCTCCGAGGAATCACGAAAATTAACTGCCTACCATGAAGGAGGCCATGCCCTTGTGGCAATCCACACTGAAGGGGCTTACCCGGTTCATAAGGCAACTATAGTTCCGCGAGGAATGGCTCTTGGCATGGTTGCTCAATTGCCCGATAAGGACGAAACAAGCATCTCCCGTAAACAAATGCTTGCTCGCTTGGACGTGTGCATGGGTGGTAGAGTAGCAGAAGAGCTTATCTTCGGAGAAAATGAAGTTACGTCTGGAGCATCCTCTGATCTGCAGCAGGCCACCAACCTCGCAAGAGCAATGGTCACCAAGTACGGTATGAGCAAAGAAATAGGTGTTGTCACTCACAACTACGACGACAATGGAAAGAGTATGAGCACCGAGACAAGGCTCCTCATCGAGAAAGAAGTTCGTGAACTTCTAGAGAAAGCTTATAACAATGCAAAGCACATCCTCATCACGCACAGCAAGGAGCATCATGCTCTAGCCAATGCCTTGCTAGAAAAGGAGACCTTAACCGGGGCTCAAATCAAGACTTTGCTGGCTCAGGTCGACTCTCCCAGCAGTCTCAGCAAAAACAACCACTAGTATCTTCACAAAGTGAATCACAGTCAACAAGGTTGCCACCCTCTCCACCAAACCCTGCTGCCTCAGCTGCCGCCGCAGCAGCTGCTGCGGCCGCTGCGGCTGCTTCAGCAGCCAAGTCCAAAGGAGTTGCTACTGCCTGAAAACACAATGTTCTTGCAACTGCCTGAAAACACAATGTTTGTATGCGTTCCCCTTAAAGCCTCCAGAAGCTAAATTCCTGCACAACAAGATGTTCACTTTTAAAGATAGACAGTGTGGCTCCACCCTTCTTTCAGTAAGTTGTAGTATTGGTCAAACTGATGGCGCATAAAGTTGGTTCTCCATGGATATGATTGTTCTGTTTTTGAAAACAATAAGTTGCACCAACTTCAAATCATACTGCTTCAGTTTTCATTATTACATAATGACTGTGCAAAACCCATTTGAGCATTTTGGTAGTTTAAAGCAAGCTTTGAATCAGATGAGAGCAGAGTACTAATGAAGAAGCAACAGTAAGATCTTGTGCATTTTTAGTTTTTGCGTTTTTTGCGTTTTTGACTTAATTATAGCTGAACGACAAAAATTTAAAAGATGCAAAGTGTGGACCGTTGGATCAAATTGATGCTTCTAATATGCAGGTACTTTAAGCTTCACATTCACGGTTCGTAAATCCTTCACAGTTCGGTTCGACCGGGTTTATTTTCAGATTCATTCTTGGTTTAACGCATGTAATTCATGAAAGCAGTACCGGTTCACTTGTTTAATTAGTCCGAATAGAATTGATTTGATTGATGTCGAGACCACAGATTAAAAAAGCGAACCGACCAACCAACCAACGGTTTCGAGAACCAACAGCTGCTGGCAAACTATCAAAGATTTTACTAATAAATGTAATAAATAAATAAAAAAGATCACAAAGCTCAAGACTTCAATTTCCAACATAAACCCTCATCGATTCAATCCAATCCGATCCCTGAAACCATTCAATCCAGAAAAACCCATATCCCAATTTCCTCGTAAATTCCAGACATGTTCTTTTCTTGCTTTCAGCATCTGATTTGAAAAAAACAGTTTCCAACTATTTTCATTTTTGCAGGAAATCCGAGAACATGAAAGTGCATACCAATGGAGGGGGACATATAGCTGCAGTGGGGAGTCCAGACAAGAAGAACAAGCATGTTAGCAACAATGACAACTCTGGGAGTGATGATGTTTTAGGTATTGCTGTGCCAACAGTTTTGATTCCTAAGTTTGTTATTGGGTTGAGTAACAAAGAGAAGGAAGAGGATTTTATGGCTATTAAGGGCTCTAAGCTTCCGCAAAGACCCAAGAAGCGTGCTAAACATGTTCAAGTCTCGCTCAATGTAAGGATAAGCTCACCTTACGCGCTTTCTATATTTTCTTTTATTAAATTCTCTTAACGCATTCATCTTGAATTGGCTGTTATCTCATTGATGTGTTTAGATTACGTTTTAATATCAAGTGCTCACGGTTGACCGCAGTTTTCAGTTTTGGGTTTAGTTGTGCTCCATTGAGTAGTTCATGATTCAATAACTTCTGCTACCTTAATTGCGTTCTTGAAAAATGGTCTTAGGCATTGTTTGTTTATGTGGAGATTGGTTAGGTTAACTGACTGGGGCTGATGCTTCGTTTGCTAATACATTAATCAAGTAGAGCTTGGACATCGAAGTAAAAAAATGAAAACTGTGGGAAACATATGGTACTGTGAGTATGCAACTCGTCATGTTTATGGAGTTACATGTTTTATTAATGTACTAAAGATGAGAGTACTGCAAAGTCTTAAGAAAATTTTATAAAATTGAGTTATTGATGGAAAAAGCTACAGAGGCATGTGGACAGAATTTGGTGCGAGTGTCCCTCATTTCCTTGTTTTCTTGTGGTATACAAGTATTTTTATTCTCTTAACCGGTGTAGGGAATTAATAAGGTGGAGGGTGTTTAGTGGAGTTTTTATTGGCATATTGCAATAGATTGGAACTTGGACCACATTTGCATTTGTTCCATGCCTTTAGCGTTAATTTCCCTGGTCCTCTGCGAAATCTGATCCTTAAGTGTCACTTTAGCATGTAGAAGAGGAGATTGCAATGTAAACTTATAACCACTCTGCAGTTAACCTTATAGTAATGTTTCGACTGCTTACTTGTTTTTCATATAAGCTTGTGGTACTCACAAACCCTTATGTGCTCTAAATGAGCAAGCTTTTGTATGTAATGAGTAGAAACAAGCTTCTGAAATTGTATATGACTAATGATGATAATCAGGCGGTGAACCCTGGCGCTTGGCTATGCAACTTGAGTTTGGACCGATATGACGTGAAGGGAAAGAAAACTTCAAAAAAGGTACCACATTAACTACATTTTTATGACCATTTTAGCAAGGAGAGTCTCCCTTGAAACATTTTCTTAACAATATCTTTGTAACTTTGAATGGGTTACAGAGACTGAGGGGACTTAAAGCCATGGGTAACATTAAGGACTCGGACTCAGAGCAACAACAACAACAACAACAGTAGATACTTACAGTAGTTAACGATCCGATGAGGAATAAAAAAGGCTATAGATACAGAGAGGAAAAAAGGAGACCTTAATCTTACACAACATTCTCAACATCCAAACTTGTAATGTTTTAGCTTCATTCCCAGTAGCAACTGACAAATGCCTTGTGCCCTTCAGAAGTTATAAATGTACATGGGATGCTCTGTTGAAATAGAATATCCTCGGCCCATTCCAAATGTCTGGTACTCAAGAGTCAAGACAGTGTTGTCAACTGTCAACTTAGGTAAGGGTTTTCTAAGGTTCTCTCCATCAAACTTCTGCTGATCTGGATGATGTCTAGTTGAATATTCAAGAAGTGATTGTGCAAACAATGACTTGAGAATGTGTTTGATCAATGTTTGTTTTAAAAAACATGCTCTTGAAAAAAATGCAAAATGCCAAAATGAGTTGGAGATTAGGACATATAAGCAATCCTAGTCAACGGTTCAATCTAATAATGGCATGACCATGTCTTGCACGTCATCGCTAAATCATTTTCCTTTTTTATCATTTTATTATAAGGTGATGCATAAGTAGATTTAATCATAAATGTCGGCCATGAAGTTGAAATGAGAATAGATTGCGCAAGCAAATTTCATGTTCAATTTTAGTAATAAAATCATAACTATTTCATGATTTTTGTGCATGAAATCTGAATAATATGTACCCATTGCATGCATCGGTTAATGAAAAAAATATTATCGAAAAAAACAAAAGTCCTCGATCTTATAATAAAAATAATATCGATCGAGAGGTTGATAAAAATTAAATGACTTGAATACCCTCGTGCATTACTATTTCCAATATATATAGGGCGAGAAATTATTATCATTTTGATATTCGATATGCAATGAGTACCGATGCATTAGATAATATCCTATATAAATATAAACTAAGTTTCGATTTTTGACATTTATTGGATAAAAATAATTTAGTCCATAATGGTGAAAGGAAAAGAAATAGTATGAGTGAAGCTTGAATTGGAAAGAATAAAAACATGAAGGACTGAATTAGAAATAAAAAAGGAGTTAACAGTAATTAACAAAAGTATGTAGTCGAAGAAGCGAGAGTGCGAGACACGCAGATACAGCAGCAATCAGTAGTGTCTGTATGCCACTCTGTCTCTCTCTCATCGCCTCTCTCTTTCCCACCTGTCCACTGCGCACGTCGCTTTCTCTCTCTTCCTCTCACCTTTCCTATCTTCTCTCAAACCCAATTTCCCATTTTCATTTTTTTAGGGTTTTCCACAAGCAAGCAACGCATCTCGCTTTTCATCACTCAATCGCAAACACACGCAATTTCAATAGACTAATCGATTCAACTACGAGTTTGATTTTGAGTATGAAATTTGGGGTCGCTGTAAACCCTAATTTCTTTGAGAGGTAATGACTTGTTTTTTTAGTCAATGGATAGTCGTCGCTCTCGGTCCGCTTCGTCGTCGTTTTACTCCAGTTTCATCCAGTTGTTGTTGTTGTTGCTGTTGATTGCTTCTGCTGCTGGTGGTGGTTTTGAGTTTGATGATGGATTTGAGGTCTACCATAACGATTATGCTCCACCGGCGCCGCCGCCTCCTCCGCCTCACCCTCCATCTGTTTCGTGTGTTGATGATTTAGGAGGGATTGGGACGCTGGATTCTGCGTGTAAGTTGGTTAATGATTTGGAGCTACGGAATGATGTGTATATTGCTGGTGGAGGGAATTTGTATGTTCTTCCTGGAGTGAGGTTGGATTGTGCTATTGAGGGTTGTGAGATTGTGGTTAATATTTCCGGGAATTTTAGCCTGGGTGAGAATGCCAGTATTTTGGCTGGAACGTTTCAGTTGACTGCTGGGAATGCGTCATTTGGAGATGGGTCGGTGGTGAACACAACTGGATTGGCTGGAGACCCGCCAGCGCAGACTAGTGGAACGCCGCAAGGGTTGGAAGGAGCTGGAGGTGGGCATGGTGGAAGAGGGGCGTGTTGTTTGATTGATAAGAGTAAGTCACCTGATGATGTGTGGGGTGGGGATGCGTATTCTTGGTCTACTTTGCAGAAGCCTTGGAGCTATGGGAGTCGTGGTGGAAGTACTAGTAAGGAGATTAATTATGGTGGCAAAGGAGGTGGAAGAGTGAAGATGGTTGTTGAAAAGCTTCTTGAAGTTAATGGGAGTATAATAGCTGATGGTGGTAGTGGCGGAGGGAACAAAGGTGGAGGCGGGTCTGGTGGAAGCATTTATGTCAAGGCTTATAAGTTGTAAGTTGTTGAACTGAGTTCATTTATATTATGTTCTAATATCATACTGTTTAGATTGCTGATCTTCATTCGAGATATTTTCCTAATCAGGCAATAATAATTATTGTGGTTTGTAAGCCACCAGTTTGATGTTTCCAATTCTTTTAGATTAGTGATCATGGTTAGATCTGTGTGCAAATGCCACAACGTAGACTTTGGATTGTGTAGCACGAGAGGAATATATTCGTGATTATTGCTGAAACTTTAATTTATGAAATGTAGGACCGGGACTGGAAGATTAAGTGCTTGTGGGGGTGATGGCTTTGCTGGAGGTGGTGGCGGGAGAGTTGCTGTTGACATTTATAGTAGGCATGATGAACCTAGGCTAATGGCTCATGGTGAGTTGAGCATATCTGCTTATGAGACGAGCGATTAAGTGCCAAAGTCACTTGAATATTGCCTCTGACTTTAATTAGAAAATTTTCAGGAGGAAACAGCTTTGGCTGTCAAGAAAATGCAGGAGCTGCTGGTACCTTTTATGATGCTGTTCCCCGGAGTCTGATTGTCAGCAATCACAACAGGTCAACAGATACAGACACTCTATTGATGGAGTTTCCTTATCAGCCACTTCTCACCAATGTGTATGTCCAAAATATGGCCAAGGCTTCTGTGCCCTTGCTCTGGAGTCGCGTGCAGGTGAGTTATGTCTGACTGATTTGGTTGGAATCTACCATGGTATTTTTCCCCGTCTCTGGTGTGGGTCTGTAGGATGCTGTAGCCAGTTGAGTCACACCATAAGCAGTTCATCTTAAATTTGTGTGCTGGTATGTATCATTTGGGGAGTTTTGGGTGGAATGAAACTGCTTTACTAACCTTTTATGAGTTTAAACGAGCATGAATTCTTCGTCTTTTGAAATGTATGATTCAGTGATTGGTAGGAGGCAGGCAATCAAGGTTACTGGTTCTCTATTGACAGGAAATGCCTTTACATTATTTGTTTTTTCTATAATGCCTTTTCACGTATGTGCATTATATATGTATTAATGTGAATAGGATAATTACACGTAAATCTCTTACCTAGACGTTGCATCCTTCGGTATATCTGTGTATTTTTGTTCATTTCTTCTTGCCTTCACCTGTGATTGATTGTGCAGGTTCAAGGACAGATCAAATTAGAGTCTGGTGGGATTAAGCTTTGGTCTCGCACATTATGCCTTGTCTGAGTTTGAGTTGTTGGCAGAAGAACTGTTGATGAGTGATTCAGTAATCAAGGTTTGTGCTTTCCGAGTCCGGATACCATTGCGTTAAAATTACTGATATGATGGTCTTTTACTAATTATTCATAGTAGAATTATTCGTATATACTTTAGAGTTTGAAGACATAACCTGATGTCTCACTATAATATGTTGGGTGGCATTGCATTTTTAAGTATCTGCAGGCTCAATTTGCATTAATTGAGGTTCTGTGTTTTGCATCTACTTAATTTTTTTGGATTCAGGTTGGCGGTTTCTTGTGAAGGTTCATATAAAACAGTTACTTTTCAGTGAAGTTGTGATTTAGCTGTTTTTGTTTGAAAAAAAATAATTCAGCTAAGTCACACTTCATTAGTTCAAATTAATATAATCTAAAAAGAACACATCTCAAGAAAGATTTTAGACACTAAAATCTGGCCTTTGTACAAGTCAACAAGAGCAAAAAATTATGGTTTCTAAAAATCAAACAAGTTAGGCTGACTTTAATGGCTGTGCATA
>QZGG01002286.1:0-41161 GCA_006409495.1 Sedum album
ACTTAACAAATTCATTCATTTCTTGTTCCTCATTCACATTCATTACCTCTTCCTTCAACCATTTGGCGAACGATGCAGCATGTTCTTTTTGCACCCACAGTTCAGACTTTCCTCTATTTGATAACCTGATGGATATTAAGTGACGGTCAACAAAATGACTAATCTCAGACATATGCCGCAACACATAGAAATGAGCTTTCATCAGTAAGTCTTGTGGTGGCACAATTATTTGAAAACCAATGGTACCCTTTCCGTGAAAACGATCGATGTGCCGAGGATTTGGGATGCCGACAAGTGCAGTATTTCCCAAATAATTAGAACAAAACTTGATGGCTTCTTCTGATACATATCCTTCAACTATACATCCCTCCGGCCGATTTTTGTTTCGAACATAGCTTTTCAATACCTTCATATATCTCTCAAAAGGATACATCCACCTCATATAAACGGGTCCAAGAATTTTAATCTCTCTTACCAAATGGACTGTCAAATGAACCATAATGTCAAAGAAAGATGGTGGAAAAAACATCTCTAGTTCACATAAGGTCACAACAATCCGGTCTTGAAGTTCATCTAACTCCGTAATATCAATTACCTTAGCACATAAGGAACTAAATATCACACAAAGGCGTTGTATGACTCTTCTCACATTTGAAGGTAGTATTCCTCGAACAGCAACGGGAAGAAGTTGTTGCATCAACGTGTGAAAATCATGAGATTTTAGCCCGTTTAGTCGTAAATCCTTTATGGACACCAAGCCTGAGATGTTTGATGAGAATCCATGTGGAACTTTTACTCCTTTCAGGAATTTACAAAGGCTGAGTTTTTCACGTTTAGATAACGTTGTACTAGAAGGAGGTAGATATGTACGATTTCCTCGTTGTTCAGGTGCTAGTTTTGTACGAATTTTCATGTCAAGCATATCCAGTCTCACCTTGATTCCATCCTTCGTCTTGCCGGGTATATTTAATAATGTGCCCATAAGACTCTCACAAATATTTTTCTCCACGTGCATGACATCAATGCAATGCCGTACTTCAAGTGACATCCAATACGGGAGATCAAAGAATATAGAACGCTTCTTCCATGATTCACCATCTGTCCGCTCATTCGGTTTACCAAACCGGTGTTGTAATTGTGATACATGTTCAAGAACTTCAACTCCGGTTAAAGGTTGTGGTTCCAACCTATGTTCTACCTCACCGTTGAAAGCAGCTTTCTTGCGACGATATTGATGATTTCGAGGCAAGAAACGTCTATGCCCCATGTACACGATTTTGCGACAATTTTTTAGGTGCACTGAATGTGTGTCTTCTCCACAAATTGGACATGCTTTGTAGCCTTTAACACTGTATCCCGATAAATTACCATACGCAGGGAAGTCATTAATTGTGCAGAGGAGCATGGCACGCATGTTAAAATACTCTTGTTTACTAGCATCGAATGTGCGAACACCTTCATCCCATAAAATCTTTAAATCTTCAATCAAAGGAGCTAGATATATATCAATGTCATTTCCGGGCTGTCGAGGACCTGATATAAGTAGAGAAAGCATCATGTATCCACGCTTCATAGACAACCACGGAGGCAAGTTATAAATTACCAATATTACCGGCCATGTACTATGCTGACTACTAAGACTCCCATACGGATTAAAACCATCAGTGCACAAACCAAGTCGTAAATTTCTGCTGTCTGAACCAAACTCTGAATATGTACGATCAAACTGCTTCCATTGTAATGAATCTGCAGGATGACGTAGCTTATTATCATCAATTCGTTTTTCAGCATGCCATCTCATATTTTCTGCATCTTCTGCTAAAGAAAATAATCTTTGAAATCTAGGTATAGGTGGGAGGTACCATAATACCTTACATGGTGTCCCCTTCGACTTGGGACTTGGACTTTTGTTAGGCTTGTAGCGAGAAGATTTGCATTTCGGGCATTCGATGAGATCACTGTACACACCTCGATATAAGATGCAATCATTTGGGCAAGCATGTATTTTCTTATATCCAACACCCATGGGACACAATAATTTTTTAGCCTCGTATGCCCGACTTGGAAGATTATTACCTTCTGGAAGCATGTCCTTGATCAAACTAAGAAGTTCCGTAAAACTTTTGTCACTCCAACTATATCTTGCTTTCAAGTTAAAAAGCTTCAGAACTGCCGAAAGTCGTGTAAATTTTGTACAACCAACATATAATGGTGTTTCCGAATCGTCTTTCAGAGATTCCAAAACCTGTGGAGTTACACTAGATTCGTGTACTACATTATTCATCATTCCAGGTAAGTCGTCTTCTTCCCATTCTATATTAGTGTGCCATGAATCATTGATACTGGAGTGTATTTGCGGACTATGCGTTTCAACTTCTCCATGGAGTCGCCAAACTGTATATTTGGGATCAATGCCATTCTCTAACAGATGACGCTCTAGTTCATCAACTTTAACTTTTAGATTATTAAGGACAATGCACATACTGACTCTGTATTTGTGCTGCATACAACTTTGCAGATCTGCAAAAATCTGCAATCCCCTCATCATACTCGTCACTTAAACGACTTAAAGACATCCATTTCCGATCCATTACCCCCCGAGCTTCACAATGTGGAAATATCGTCTTCCGCAGTGATACCGATTAGAGAAGTCGTAAACCCTAAACGACATATTTAGAGAATAATAAGCCACAATTAATTAGAAAATCAAACAAAATATTATCAAACAGAGCATATTCAAAATATATTGCGATTTGAGAAATTGCCATACAAAGTCATTAGAAAAAAGAGCGGTTTAAAAACAACGCTCTCTATTATTTAATAAATATGGCGTTTTACACCTAAACGCCCTTTATAATCTACTAGCGCTAAAATAAACGCTTTCTAAAAATGGCAACTATAGACAGCACATTAAAAACCGCTATTAATGCATCATTCTGTAGTAGTGAATAAGTTGTTGTTGTTGCAGTCATATCTTTTATGGCTGACTTGTTATTTGGCTGGTTCAAAAAACTAATGATGAGTTTGCTATTGTTTTTGTTACATTATATTATGGTCCATTGAATTTAATTGGAACAAGATTTGGCATAACAACAATGAGGTTGTATCATGTGGAACCCCCCTTTTCATGAATCCATGGATCCCTCTTTGCAGCCGTTGATTGCATTTTCTGTTTGCATTTTGAACGCACCAGATTGTGCCACGTGTTTGCATTTTTGAAATGCACATGTGAGTTGCACATGACAAATGCACACGTGAGTTGCACATGCTCATTAATGCACTGACACAATCTGGTGCATCCAAAATGCAAACAGAAAATGCAATCAACGGCTGTAAAAGGGGATCCATAGATCCATGAAAAGGGAGTTCCACATGATACAACCTCTAACAACAATTCCATGAGCCCTGTTGATACTTTACTCTAAAGACTAAAATGTTGACCGCTTAAAGCTAAAGGATGTAATTATTAAAATTGACTATCTTGAACTTTTTGAGTGCATTTTCTTTGGCTAGCATATGCGATGTGTTCAACGTGATTGGCATATTTGTTATCAAAAAAAAAAAAAAACGTGATTGGCATATTCGCTATATAAACCGACTTGATGTAAACTTGAACTGTATATTAATTGTTATAAGACGAGAAGCTAATGCAATGACAAATCTTTTGGTGAAACGTTTGTTGAAATCGACGTTGTCTTTCGACATCTTGTACAGTTTTCCTCGAATATTGGAATCTTTTTATTTAGACCCTAGAATCATTGTTGAAGCATGTTGTTGTGTATTAAAAAGATTAAATATAAACTGTATCCTTTTCAAGAACAGACAAATGAGTTGTCAAATGAATAATTCTTTTTTCGATAGCGGAAATGTACTATTCAAATATAAACTACGTTTCTAATGTCGAAATCATGCCTAGCTATGAAATAGTCGTATTGCGTGTCGATATTGATTTATTCTGGCGAATAGAAGTGCCGAACAAATACATTTTTTAAAGAAAAAGTTTTAGGAGTCTGAATATTTTGGTGAAAACTCTCGGAACCCTAATCCTCTTCCTTCTCCTATCAATCTTTCCCCCTTTTCTCCGATCTCGTCCCTAAATCCTTCTCTCAATTTAAATTTCCTAGCAAAAATTATCACTCACGACAAGCTGCGCATGTCGCCTCAAAGTACCAACGCCCGGATCTGCTCACATTTTACTTCAATTCATATTGACTGTCAACTTCGTATTTTGCTGATAAAGTCTTAACATTAGGATTTGTGGTCTTGATTAGGGTTTTTCTCTTTCGAAAAAACATCTGATGTTAGTTAAATTCTTTTATTTTAAGCACTTGTGTGCAGTTCGATTGCTCTGCTTGATTTAACAAAGATGGTGAAGAATTCACAGTGGATGGATGATGATATTGGCGAGCAGCCAATCCTTCATATTAAGAAAACTAAAAAGTGAAGACAATTAAGACAGAGTTTGTGGGATGACTCAAACCTGAGACAAGACAGTAGGGCACCACTCCTTATGCTTGAAATTATTTTAAAAAGATAGTATTTATATTGCATAATTTAAATTGCATGAAAATAAATTATACTCCAACTAATTTTATAATCTGAATATTAACTGTTTTTTAGATTTTTTTTCTGGAATTTATTTTATATTTTTATTCTCATCTTTTATGAGCCGTTGGATTACATCTCATCCAACGGCTTAGATTATCTACAACTAGGTTTGTTTTACGGTGTCATACACGCGCCCCTCATTCACTCTGCGAACGACCACATCCTCCCAGCGACCTCGCCAAGATCGCCAGAGCGGACTTTCTCTTCGACCTGGAACGTCGCGGCTGCACAAAAGAGGAGTTCAGAATTTCGGCCTTGTTGTGTGCAGATTGGCAGCTCTGCTTGATTGAAGAAAGATGAAGAAGAATTCACAGTTTATATGGATGGATGATGATAATGGCCAGCAACAGGATGATTCCTGGCAGCCAATCGTTCATGTTAAGAAAACTAAAAAGGTGAAGACAAATAAGAGAGAGTTTGTGGGATGGGGTTCGAAGCAGCTGATTCATTTTCTTGATTCCTTTGGCGTCGATACTGCCAATAAGCTTTCACAAGACCAAGTGGCCGATATAATTAACAAGTATATCAGTACTAACAACCTCATCAACCCCACCAAGAAAAAGAGAGTTATTTGTGATGAAAAGCTTCATATGCTTTTTGGGAGAAAAACTGTGGGACGTATCAAGATATATGACCTCCTTGAAACACATTTAGCTGAAAATCTCGAAAATTCTGCTTCCAACGATGATAAGATTCCCTACAGCTCGGATGACGATGTATCTCCGACTCCTAAGAGAAAGGAGGCTGCGTCTGGTGCTGAAAAAAAGACACTTAAAAAGGTTAAACTAGAAAAACAAGCTAATAATGATAGCTGTTTTGCGGAGGTGATACCCGAGAACATTAAGCTTGTGTATCTCAAGAAATCTTTGGTTCAAGAACTTTTAAAGGACCTTGAAACATTCGAAGAGAAAATGTCTGGAACTTTTGTGAGGATCAAGTCAGATCCCCATGATTTTACTCAGAAGAATAAGTATCAGCTTGTTCGGGTGACAGGTAAATATGCTGCATTGTTTCATCACGGGGGTATTATTTATAAAGCTTTTTAATCACAACATTTCACTTTTAGTTTTTGATTTCTGTTGTAAGCATACGTTAATGTTGAGGTTATTAGCACAATGCTGATGTAGAAGATATTGCATTCTTGAATACTTGTAGTTCACTGATGCTCACCTTTGGTTCTAAAATTTAACTTGTGGCAGGCATCAAAAAAACAACTGGAATTGAGGATCTGGAGAAGCAACTTCTTTTGAACGTCAGCAATTCGATTAATGATATCAGCATCACGATGTTGTCAGATGAAGACTTCTCCAAGGTGATGCTCAACAAATGTTTCTCTTACAATAAACTCAAATAAATTTCACTTCATCTTATGTAGCTTACTATTAGCAGAATGTCAATTCTTCTTGAATGTACTATGCTTCTTTCTTCCTATTCTTTTTTTCTTCTGTTATGTGTGTTTGCAAAGTCACCTGGTGTTACTTGTTAGTAGTTTAAGCGAAGGCCCTTAAGTTCAGCTTCTTAATTCCCATAGCTTTTATTCATCTTTGAATTATTCTATGTGGTCAGATAGTCATCTACGTGCAATCATACTGTGAAAATGGGACGTCATTTTTGAATAGAATCACATGGTATTCATTGACCACAATACGTAGGCATGAATCGATCTCGAATGAGATGGATATTTAATGGCCATCGACTTCTACATTTCTTTGTGAATTGTCTAAATGTTTCGTACTACTTCTAATGCCTGACTCCCTCTCTTGATGATATGACTCAACTGGATCATGATATAATGAAATAAACAGGTTGGCGGGTTGCGTCTTTTATGAATGATAAATTTAATTAGCTGCACTTTCCCATGTTCTAGGAAGAATGTGAAGATTTGAAAAGCAGAATCAAAGAAGGCCTTCTTGAAAGACTGACTGTTGTATGTCCATCAGCTCATCTTTCTGATTTTTTCTTTTTTCCAGTTATTGTTTTTACATTCTAGTTATTTTCCTGGCGTATGCTCTCATTTTCTTAGTCATCATACTAAGTGATGCATGTCCTTGCTCTTTGAATGTTATCTGATGTCATTGCATCGATTTGACTTCTATGACCTGACAAGATTACTTTGCGCTATAGGATGAAGTGACACAGAAGGCACAAACACTGCATCAAGATATCACAAAGCATGTAAGTTTTTTTCTTGAATGCCTGCCATTATACCATACATAAATAATACTCACTCTTTTATGTTATTCTGCTAATTATCTGGCATCAGATGCCAGCACCACTTGAATCTGTCTATAAAAATAAATTAGGTGTGTGGTACTTGAAGCAATAGCTCTTTTGTTTATGTGGCATTTTTGTATCATTTTTGCTCATCTGGCAGTGGATCACGAAAGAACTGGTGAGGTTGCAACATCTTATAGATCGTGCCAATGAAAAGGGATGGCGCAGAGAATATCCTTTTACCGTGTTATATATATGGTTTTGCGTTGAAGGTAATCTTCTTGTATTCAGTTGCTCCACATATTAGAGGTCTATATTACTATTTAAAATATTATGTTTCGTTAAGAGTTCCTTGAGAAAAACATGCATGAACTTAGAGTTCCAAACTCTGGTTTGCTCATAAAGACATTGTTTTTTGTTCTTGCGCTAAGTCAACCTTAAAATGTAAATTCAGTATTCAAATTTTATATGCATGGTGGACCTTAAATTATGTAGGTTTTTACATTGTCTGATTACATCGATAGAAAGATGTTGCTTCAGATACCATCTGAGCAGACTAGGTTGCTGCAAGAGTCTCCAAGAGTTATAGCTGAGAAAATTGTACCAGAGCTGGCCAATGAAGCTACACCTGTAGCCGAGCTGAAACCAGAGGAGTTGATAGTTCCAGAATCCGCCAAGAACACAAATTTATTTGATGATAGTGATTATGAAGAAGATGATTGGTTCGATTCCTTTCTGCAAATAGCTGAGGAATCCCGTGCTAAGGCTTCACATGCCAATGGCAAAACAACAGAATCAGATCCTGCTCCAGGTGAGCTATCAATAACTAACAATACTTCTCGCTTGGGTTGGACGAGTTGGTGAAAGATTATTTTTTATGCTTGAAAATAAATTTGCCTTGAAATGACAGTGGCTAATCAACAGCTGTTTGTCTTTGTCTCGTGTGGTTTATCAGATTTTCACTAACTAGATTATGGTAATCTGATGTATTGAGGTCCGTGACATCTTTTGCCTTGTTACAGCATTTAAGCCTGAATTTTCAGCAGCTGAAGAGCAAGAAAACATGACTGCTGAAAGTGATGTACCCACAGTAGCTAAACTTTCCAAAAATGAGGGTATTCAAGATGCAATGCTCAATCTTGTAGTTATTGCTGAACATGAATCTAACAGTGAAGTTCCAGTTGAAAGTCCAAAGAGGGAGACAACTGTTTCCATTCCGAACGACCAATTGGTTACCCCAGGAACCGATATAACAGCTGAAAGTCTTAAGACCAATTTATCCCTTCCCAAAGTGGATGGGAAATTACCTAGCCCTTTTGCTAACCTAACAGTGTCCACGGAAGATTTGGTTTCTAGTGCTGATCTAGTAGCTGAAAGCGTCAAGCACAAGACACCGGTTTCTAATGGAACACAAGGTATTCCTGCTGTTATTGAATTAAGTGATGATGATGATGAGGAACTTACGACAAAAAGAAGCGGGTTTTCTGAACAACCTGAAAGTCTAATTTGGCACTACAGAGATCCACAAGGAGCAGTACAAGGTCCATTCTCATTATTATCCATGAAGCAGTGGGCTGACGCAAATTACTTCCAACCAGGCTTCAAGGTATGGAAAAAAGGCATACCTAATGTGAAATATGCTCTAGCTGAAGTCCTCAGACAGTATTTCTCAAACCATGGACGGTCACGCATAAGTTGATGCCATGGTGTATTAGGAATCTTTAGCAGTTGGAGTCTGTTGGGCCGTTATTATCTCGCTGGGATGCGTATCTTCAGAATGAGGATTCTTTGTGTTTTTTGAATATTGCTATCTAAACCATGTCGCCGATGGCATTTATCGTAGTCAATTTTAAGGTCTGGGTTTGGATATTGGTGTATACACATTTTCACAGGTTTTATATGTACATTCTATGTTCTCATATTCATGATGATAAACGTGCTTTCTTCATTGTTTAAAAGTTGTAAAAGTCTTTAAAATGTGGTTCACAGGTAACAAAGGTTTTATGTTGGTGTCCTGCAGGTGTTAAGAGTTGCTATTTTCTGTTGGTGGGTTGTGGCTGTACACTTGAAATGAGTATCAGGCTGCTTTTTTCTTACTTGGCTAACTCTGAAATAAACTTTTTTCTATTGAAATGAGAACTTTAGAAAATTGTAAGCCCCCATGAACTAGCTTAGAAATAAATGCGTCTCTAAAGAAATTAACTTACAAATGTATTAACTTCCTTAAATCACTTATTATTCTTCAAAACTAAGCATCCGTCTTCAAATACTAAACATCAACTTATTTCATCAGATTCTAAGTTGCCAAAGGGTTCAAGGCTCAAGCTGTGCATTTGCTCGATTAACTCTACTTCATATTATGGGTTTGCGTAACATTTGTTAGTCACTTCCCAGATTTGTGTCTTCATATTCACCCAACTTTTCTTCACTCTATAGTCCTGGTAGGATAGTGAAGCTCTCAAGGATTAGGATCAAATCTGCAGCATCCAAAAACTTTCATGGAAACTGTTGACATGGTATGACTGATTGTGGTATTGTCCAAATTGAAATTACAGTTTCCCTTTGGGCTTGAGATATTGGAGGCATTTAGCAGTTTCAGATAGTTGCTTTTGTAGAAATTCCCCCAGAGGGGGGATTACCCGAAATTCTTATTGCCAAACCTGACGTCCAAACAGTTAGTTCCTCAATCAATAAACAGGTCAAAGGTAGTGATTATAACATCAAAAATAATTTTCTTCACGTGAATATTTGTTTGGAAAACAGCCAGTACATATTTTAAAGGTTCACATCCTAAGAGCAGGAGATGTATACTACAAACCAGAATGACAAAGCGAAATGTATTCAACAGTTGTTCACATCCAAACCTGTTGTTCACATCCGCACTGAACAACAAAGCACAATCTGACAGTTGCTCTTCAACAGTGAAATGTATACTACAAAACAGAATGACAAATTACATTTCACCGCATTCAGATATAATACAGGCGAGTTTGGGGCGATTATTTGGTCCTGTGGCCACATTTTCGATCTTCCTAACCACCAATAGTCCATCTCCAAGCACCCTCTGCACATATATTTAACTTAAGTCACATTGGAATCAGGATCATTTCCAGGAAATCAAATGGAAGAAAAGCAGACAATAACTTACCCCAAATACCACATGCTTATTGTCAAGCCAGTCACATTTTCCACAAGTAATGAAGAACTGAAATTGTTGGAGAAACATCAATAAGCAATAAGAGTAATACTAATAACTGTATGAAATAACTCATGATGCAATTTGCCAAAACAATTCACCCATCAAAACATTGGACAACTTTATCAGGAGCATCCTTGCTTGCAGAAGGAGAAGTTCACACAAAAAGAATGACATGGCAACAAACTGGAAGCATAAGAAAAATAGATCAAAATGTTTACCTGGCAGCCATTAGTGTTCGGTCCACTATTTGCCTGCACAAAATAATGCATTAGTTTATAGAAAGGCCTTGTTAAAATTAAAGGAAATCCAAAAGGATTGTTGACAGTAAAGACTCGCCTGCGTCCGCTGTCAGCTCCGACGTCGTCCAGATTCATCGCCGCTCTCATCTGTGTAAAGAACCAGATTAGATTCAATCTAGGGCTGTCAATTGTAATTGTTTTTTTGTGTAGGTTTGTGTTGTATTTTATTAAACTTGGGGTCAGTTTGTGTAATTTGTACATTTAGGGAAACCTGTATTTAAGCAGGTTCTCCCTCCAATCAATAAAATCTAACTTTCCCTAAAATCGTCCGATCGTACCTCCGCTCGTTTCTGCAGATTCCGGTGATCGCTCCGATCGTTCCGATTGCTTCCGATTTGCGTTTTCTCATGGTATCAGAGCAGACGCTCTTGATTCTGGTACGTTTCTGCAGTTAATTTTTCGTATTTTGCTTCATAAAGGTAGCATCTAGAGTTTGCGGAAAATGGAGAATGTGAACTTGCCTGTTTCTGGAGTTGCTGCTGGTTCTGGTGCTTCTGTGTTGACTGCAACAGTTTCTGGATCTGCATCAGGAGTAAACAAGTATGTTAATCCCGGTGATGATCCGTTTTATATCAACAGTAATGAAAACATAGGTGCACCATTAGTTACACAGCCTCTAGAAGGAATTGAAAACTATGTCACCTGGAGAAAATCAATGATTAGAGCTCTATCATTCAAGAGCAAACTAGGCTTCATCAGAGGCACTTTTCAAAGGCCTGATGATCCTTTTGAACTTGAAAGGTGGGAGAAGTGCAATAACGCTGTCATAACCTGGATCACCAATTCTGTTTCAAAGGAAATAGCGAGTTCGTTAATTCATATAGATGATGCAAAAGATGTATGGACAGCATTACAAGCATGGTATGGAGGTTCAAATGGACCAAAACTGTTTGCATTGCAGGAAGAAATATACTCATTGAAGCAAGGAGACATGGGTGTAAGCAGCTATTATGCAAAATTGAATCATTTGTGGGGAGAAGAAGATGCAATGACATATCAAGGCATTTGTGTTCTAGGTTCAGCATGCAAGTCTACTAAATGTATGCAGGAGAAAAGGTCTATGGACAGAATCATGAAGTTCCTCATGGGACTTAATGAGGCACATTATCAAATTAGATCACAGATCTTGCCTATTGAACCATTACCCAGCCTTGACAAGATCTATGCCATGGTTCTGCAAGACCAGATTCAAAGCAAAATTGGTAGATCTCCTCATCCTGAGATGTCAGCTATGTATACTTCAAATCAGAACAATTCTCCTGCACAAAGTCAAAACAATGCTCAGCAAGGGAATAAATCTGGAAAGAATCAAAACAAGAATAAGAGAGATTTATCTTGCACTCATTGTCAAGCAACAGGACATACAAAAGAGTTTTGCTACAAATTGGTTGGCTATCCACCAGGATATAGACAGAACAACAAAAATTCGCAAAGTAATAGAGGTACATCTGCAGCTCATAATGTTGTGACTGAAACTAACTGTGCAGGAAAAGAGAGTGAACATCAGGCAGAAAATCAGTTGCAGCTAAGTTCTATCAAGATGAGTCAAGAACAAATCAACAAACTCATGGCTCTACTGAATATTTCTAGCACTGACAGTTCGCATATGGCAGGTATTACATGCTTGACTTCTGTCACAGTGAATAAATTTGACTGGATAATTGACAGTGGCGCAACAGATCATATTACGCCTCATGAGCAGTTATTGACTGATATAAAACAATTATCTGTACCTTATAAGGTTGTCATACCTGATGGTTCAGCTATCTTGGTTACTCATATTGGAAAGTATGATTTGAGTGAAGACATTAGTTTGCGAAATGTTCTTCTTGTGCCTGCAATCAGATATAATCTCATCAGTGTTTCAAAGTTGTCTGTTGATATGAAAATGGACATTAAGTTCACTAATGAAGGATGTTATGTTCAGGACCTAGCAAGGCAGATGTCCATACGGATTGGTGAAGCTAGACAAGGTCTCAACTATTTTAAAGGGAGTGATTCGAAGCTATGCACTACAGTACATAAAGACAAAAATTCAGCGTCTATTTGGCATTACAGACTTGGTCATGTACCCTATAACAAAATGATCAGTGAACTAAGACCATATATTCCTGAACTAGATTGTAATGAGCACTTAAATTGATGGATCCAGATATTTCTTGACAATTGTTGATGATTATTCTAGATGTACATGGATTTATCTGATGACCAAGAAAAGTGAAGCAGGTGATTTCTTAATCAAGTTCTTTCACATGGTCAAGACTCAGTTTACAACTCAGATAAAAGTCCTACGCACAGACAATGGACAAGAATTTTTCAGCACAAGATTGACTGATTTTCTAGACTCACAAGGTTGCATACATCAATCAAGTTGTGCATATAGCCCACAGCAAAATGGGGTAGTTGAAAGAAAACACAAGCACTTACTTGAAGTTGCACGAGCAATGAAATTTCAATCATCAGTTCCTGATTGCTTCTGGGGAGAGTGTGTCTTGACTGCTGCATATATCATCAACAGATTGCCGTCAAAAACACTGAACAACAAAACACCTTTTGAACTACTATTCAGAGAAAAACCCAGATACAATCATTTGCGTGTTTTTGGTTGCCTATGTTATGCAACTAATGTCATGCCAAATAAAGGAAAGTTTGAACCCAGGGCACATCCATGTGTGTTTATTGGATATCCCTTTGGACAAAAGGGTTACAAGATATTCAACTTGACAACACACAACATCACAATAACAAGAGATATAGTTTTTCATGAGGATATATTTCCTTTTGAAACATCGCTGACACAGAAGCATACTGAGATATCATTACCAGCTCCTATTGAAAGTTTTGATTCAAGTGACTCAGACTTCATTATTCCTACTGATACAATTTCTGATCCTATACAGACAGCTGAGAACTCTGATACAAGGGGCAGTCAAGAAAATGGAGGCAATGATAATCAGATCAGAAAATCAGTAAGACAGACCAAGAGACCTGCAAGATTGCAAGACTACATTTGCTCAACTGTTTCTACAAGTAAATATCCCATGGCAAATTATGTGAATTATGCTGGTTGTTCAGCAGATTTTCAGCGTTTTGCTATGTCTATAACCTCTATGTCCGAACCAAAGAATTATCATCAAGCTAGCAAAAGTCCTATGTGGCTAGAAGCTATGCAAGCTGAGATTCAGGCTTTGGAAGAAAATAAGACCTGGGAGATAACTACACTTCCGAAAGGGAAAAACACAGTTGGCTCAAAGTGGGTGTATAAGATAAAAAGAAAATCTGATGGTTCAATTGAGAGGTTTAAAGCACGGTTAGTTGCAAAGGGGTACACACAGCTTGAAGGGTTGGATTATCACGAGACATTTGCACCTGTAGTCAAAATGACTACTGTGCGCACAGTGGCGGAACCAGGACGAAATATTCGTCGGGGCTCAAAAGCTTAGGACGAAGGACGGAATATTCGCCGGGGCTCAAATAATTTTTTTAGGGGGGGCTCAAATAATTTTTTTAGCTGGGGCTCTAATAATTTTTTCAGCCGGGGCTCAAATAATTACTTTACCCGGGGCTTCAAATCGAATTATGATAAATTATACCTGGTAAAAAAATTAATTTTTTTTCCTCGCCGGGGCTCCAGCCCCCCTCCGCCCCCTGGTTCCGCCACTGTGTGCGCACTCTTCTAGCAGTAGCAATATCCAAAGGATGGCCCCTTTACCAGCTAGACGTGAACAATGCATTTTTACATGGGAATCTAGATGAAGAAGTGTATATGTCCATTCCTCAAGGTTTTTACTCTGAAGCTAAAGCTGCAGGCAAAGTATTTCGTTTACTAAAAAGCCTTTACGGTTTAAAACAGGCATCTAGACAATGGTTCAGCAAATTCAGCGATGCACTGATCAGTTTTGGGTTTAAAGCAAGCCTAAACGATTATTCCCTTTTTACTTATACCTCGGGTAACGATTTCATCGCACTATTGGTCTATGTTGACGATGCGGTGATAACTGGGACTTCTCTTAAGCTTGTTAATGAGATTAAGCAGTTCATTCACTCACAATTCAGAATTAAGGACCTAGGACCGCTACATTTTTTCTTGGGTATTGAGGTTGCTCGCTCATCAACTGGTCTGTTTATTAATCAGCGAAAGTACGCTCTAGAGCTTATTTCAGAGGCTGGTTTATCAGGGTGCAAACCTGTCACTACTCCTATGGAGGTCAGACACAAATTAGCTCTATCAACAGCACCTCTACTCACTGATCCTACTCCTTATCGTCGTTTAGTGGGTCAGTTGATCTACTTAACAGTCACACGGCCTGATCTAGCATACTCAGTTCATATTTTAAGTCAATTCATGACAAATCCTACTGAAGAACATTTACAAGCTGCACATAGAGTTTTGCGTTACCTCAAGGGAGCTCCTGCTCAAGGCCTCCTATATCCTGCCAATTCCTCTCTTGTGCTCACCGCCTTTTGTGATGCTGATTGGGGTTCATGTCCCCTTACCAGGCGTTCTGTTACCGGATATGCCATTCTTTTTGGTTCGGCTCTGATTTCCTGGAAAACCAAGAAACAAGCAGTTATTTCTCGCTCTTCTGCAGAGGCAGAATATCGCTCAATGGCTCAAACATGTTTTGAGTTGGTTTGGCTTACCAGGTTGTTACAGGATTTGCAGGTGATTGTTCCAGCTCCCATCACTTTGTTTTGTGATAATAAAGCGGCCCTTCACATAGCTCGTAATCCGGTCTTTCATGAGCGGACGAAGCACGTTGAATTGGACTGCCACGTTGTCCGTCAGCACGTCTCTTCTGGTTTTGTTCATCTGACCTTTATTTCCAGCTCCGACCAAGCTGCTGATCTCTTCACCAAAGCGTTGTGTGTTGAGCCCCTTTCCTTGTTATGTGCCAAGCTCAACGTCTCCAACTTGCTGCATACGTTGGGCTTGAGGGGGGTGTTGACAGTAAAGACTCGCCTGCGTCCGCCGTCAGCTCCGACGTCGTCCAGATTCATCGCCGCTCTCATCTGTGTAAAGAACCATATTAGATTCAATCTAGGGCTGTCAATTGTAATTGTTTTTTTGTGTAGGTTTGTGTTGTATTTTATTAAACTTGGGGTCAGTTTGTGTAATTTGCACATTTAGGGAAACCTGTATTTAAGCAGGTTCTCCCTCCAATCAATAAAATCTAACTTTCCCTAAAATCGTCCGATCGTACCTCCGCTCGTTTCTGCAGATTCCGGTGATCGCTCCGATCGTTCCGATTGAAATATCTATGAATAGCAGGTATACATCTATGAAAGAATACCATTGAAAGCAGTCCGGGACCAGTATGTTTGGCGACAAAATTTTCATCATCTAACTTACTGCCATAAATAGATACACATCCACTACCATCACCCTGTAACAAATGCTCGAACTCAGCTTAAGAACCAGTTGTAGAAAACTAGTTGAATGAAAATAGCAGACAATGAATCATGAAAGACGAATCTGTGAAATAATTGGAACTGCAACTGAAATCAATGGTAAGAAACATATAGCAGAAAAAATTCATTTGTGGGGAATTCTCTGAATGTAAATTACCACCATAAACACGGCAAAAATTCCTACAAAGTTAAACATCGTTTCTCATCACAAGAGAATCTCTGTCTAATAAACCATCCGGGTAGGACAGAAAAAATACAAGTATTCATTTAGAAGTAAGCATACCAAAGGTCTTTAATGTGACACAAGGGCTAATTAGAATCATAGACAACAGTTAGAAGAGCAAGCAGGAGGGAGGCACAAAACATCAGCAAAGAACCATATCAAGTAATTGATCACAGAATATATCATACTTTTACAATATCACCGCCTTGAATCATGAACTCTTTGATAACTCGATGGAACTGGCAATTCTTGTAGCCATACGGCAAACCTGCTTTTCTGAATATAAAGTCCAACAGTTACTTCCACATAAAATAACTGCGTTAATATTATTAATGAATATACGTAATGGTAAGACTGTAATCCAACCTGTACTCTCCAGTGCAGAACTGCCTGTAATAACATGGTGACTGTTCAGTGAGTCGGAATTCATATTGATGAAAATTTCATTGAAGTCTTTAAAAACACGCAAAATAGACATTTTTGTCCAAAGTAATTTGCATTGAAAGCAAGCTTCTTTATCAAGCTACGATATTTCCATCAAATACAGAAACCCTAAAATTGCAAGTGTGGAATTCATATGAATTCATCAAATTAATTAGACTAACTCGAGTAAATATGTAAAGAGTAAAAGATGGAAGATATATACCTGAAATTCTCGTCTCCCTTTGGTCTAGCCTACAAATGTCCTCAAAAACATTACCCACCAAAAGAAGCAAAAGCAGCCCTTGTCAAGAAATTAACTCGTGAAAACCATCAAAATCATTCAAGAGCCACAAACTCCAAACTCGACATGTTCCATTTACGAGCTTTAGAGCATTTCTTAGAAAGCTACCTAACCCAGTCTATAGCAAAAGATTGTCTCGCAAGTCGCAACACGAATACAAGTAATTAACAACATTTGCATAACCAGTCAAAGCTTAAGATACAGCAGCTCATGTAGCTTATGGATCAGTCAAGTAACAAAACCCTAGCAGATATATCCACACAAAATCCTCAACTACTCATTTCATAAAACAATCAAATTAATCTTAATAAACAACTTAAGGGTATGTTTACCTATCAAGATCAAGCAATCAGTTCTTCATCTTCACATAATCAAACCTCATGTAGAAATTAGAATAAAATATTTTTGTTGTGTTTCTAGTGGCCGCTAAAATTGAACCGTGAATTGAATTGAGGGTATGTTTAATAGAACCGATTAATGGTCATAGCATGGAGACATATGTGAACCCCGCCGCACTCTTTTTATTTCAATCTATGTAGCTGCAAGGAAGTTCTTGTTGTCATCATGAGAATAGTAAAAACAAAGATAACTAGTACAGACTTAAATTTACCATAACTTCCAGCGCTTCTTGAATCCCCATGTAAAGACGAATTCTTTCTTTATAGTATTTGCAGTTCCGGATTGATACAGTGACCAAAGAACAATTGGAAGCACAATCAGATTTGCAAATTCATGACTCAACTTATGAATTCATGAATGATCAGCCAGTTGTCGTCTATAACCAGGGACTATATCCACTGTTTTAGAATGTTCTCAAGGTATGCTGAGCCTTAGCAGTTTCTTTCAACACGGCTCCAACAATAGCAGCCTGCTCAAGACAGTCAGCTTCATGCAAACAGTCCAAAAGAACTACTAAAGTTTTTGTGTGAAGTTGGCAACCCTTTAGCCGGCCTTCCTCGAATAGCTTGTATGCGTCCGTTGCCTTATTTACATGACTTAATCCTACAATTACAGCATTATATATTGCTGAGTCAAGCACACCTCCACTGGCCTTAAATCTTTCAAACAGACCATGGGCCTCCCCTACATTTCCCGCCTCTGCAAGGCCTTTAATCATGGTGGTATACGTGATTGCATTTGGTTCGAAACCTTGCTTCCGCATCTCTTGCCAGAACACAAAAGCCTTATTAAATTTGCGGACCATACAAAGACCGTTTATAAGGATACTGTATGTTACTGTGTTTGGTGTGCAATTCATGTCTTTCATCGACTGAAAGGTCACTAAAGCTTCACTCACTTCCTTCGCCTTCACTAGTGCATCAAGCAAACAGTTCCATGTGTACACACTCGGAGTCAGACCTTTCTGCATCAACTCTTCCATGATTAGATAGGCTTCGTCAATTCTTCCCACTTTCCCAAATCCATCAACTAGGCTACTGTATATTACTGTATTTAACTCTATTCCTCTTGATTTCGCTTCTTCAAATAGCATGTATGCCTCGTCAAGCCGGTCAATCTTAGCGAGTCCATCAACAACAGACCCATATGTAACCACAGTTGGGGGGAATCCCTTCACTTTCATTTCCTCCAAAAGCTGATACGCTTTGCTGACTTTGCCTGATTTACAAAACCCATCAATAACGGTGTTGTAAGCAAGCGTATCTAATACACAACCTTGTTCCTTCATTGCATGGAACAGCTTGTAAGTCTCCCGTGAGAAGCCTGCTTTTATAAGTCCATGATCAGAATAGAATAACTTCGGACATCAGGGACTAGACCATGAAATTTAATCTCATCAAACAGCGTTCTACCCTTCTCAGTTTCTCCGGCTTTGAAAATACAATCCATATAAGTATTAAAGAGTGTCAGGTCAGGGGAACATCCTCCGCGGACCATTTCTTTGTAGATTTTGTGTCCGTCGTCTTTTCTCCCACTTTTAAAGAAATTTCGGATAAGAGATGTGTACACAATAGAGTCCGGCTTGTGATTAGCATCCAACATTTTTTCATACACTCTATAGGCATCATCCACTCGACCACATCTACCTAAACCATCAATCAACGAACAATAAGTAACAGCATCCGGCATACATATTTTACGGTCCAAACCTTCAAAAACCGAACAGGCTTCTTCAATTTTTTGTGCTTTGCAAAGTCTATCGATCATAATATTAACTGTTATGACATTGGGAAATAGGCCGACCTCCTTCATCACATCTTGAATTTTGAAAGCAGTTTCAAGCTCTCCGGTTTTGCAAAGCATGTCGATGAGAATGTTGAATGATGCAAGATTAGGCTTTGCATCCTTCTTCATCTCCTCAAATAAACTCAAAGCCTCCTTAACTTTCCTCTTCTTCCCAAGGCAAGTGAGAATGCAGTTGTATGCAATGACGCTTGGAATGCAGCCTTTTCCCTTCAACCTTTCCAGCAATTTATACGCTTCTTCAAATCTCCCAGCGGACCCATAGCCCATTATCATCGTGTTATAAGCATATGCACAAGGCACCGTTCTGTTACTTTCCATTTCTTCAAAAATATCGATAGCTTCCTCCAATCTACTAGCTTTACATAATACTCCTATCATACTGGTGTAAGTCACATCATCCGGCATATACCATTTGCCTTCATTTCATGAAAAAACTTCCATGCCATGTCCATATTACCCACCTTCCCAAAGCAGTCTATGCATACATTGTAAAGCACAATGTCAGCATTGTAAGAATTGCTTTTCATCTCATCTAACAGCGAAAGAGCAGCATCAACGCGACCTTCCTTCGCAAAAACCCGAATGAGAGTTGTGAACAACTGAGCATTAACTTCATAACCTAACTCTTGCATCTGCTGAAAGAGGGTAAGCATACGATCAGGTTCATGAACTGCAGAAAGAGCGCCGATCAGTGTAGTGTATGCAGAAAATGCAGGTCTGAATTTATACTTTCGCATGCTTTGTATAATATCAAAAGCTTCATTCAACTTCCGAGACTTTACACAGCTCACAACCAGCTCTATACATGTATTATTAGTGGGGCCAAAGCCAGCAACACTCATTTCTTCCAAAATCTGTTCCAAAAGTTCGATTCTTTTACTCCTACACATTACCATCAGTAGCGCATTGTATGCTACAGGACTATGCGCATTTTCATTTTTTCTCTCGACCCAACGAAAATAATTCAGCTACACTCACATCCTCAGTCTCCTCAAAACCTGAACTACCAATTCTGGTTGATGCTTATCACCTAATACTGCAAGCGCTTCCTCCACGGCAGGCCCCCAAGTTCCTCCCAGTATACCACATATTTGATCCACCAAATGCCTGGAACCTCCCATCTCACCGACCTCTCCCTATTACCTCCATCCATCGAAAAAATAGGCTTGTCGCTCACCTGAGACGTGACACCTGCGTAGCCGGTCGACATACCATTGAAAAATTGATCCAAATTACACCCCTTTCTGATAAAACAAACCACTATTCCTGCCACCAACAAACCCAAAATTAAAGAATAATCGATAAAATGAATTTTAAAAAATTTAACAACAACTGAACCATTGTTGATCAATGAAAGCTGTATCTACAGAAAAAACTACAAAACTGAGCTATTGTTTCTTTCATTATGAAATTGGTGTAACAGCAAAGAATCGAACTATACCTCGATTTCTGAAAATGGCTTTCATCCCACCTCACCTAAGAAGTATAAAACATCAAACCAGGTACAAGTCGTTCGGAGAAGAAATCTTTCAACCCTAAATTGGCAGCACTAAAAACTCAGAAAAGCAAGAGAACCCAATAAAAATAAACTAGCCGGATAAAGAATTCATTTAAAGCAGTCGAAAGATCCAGACTTTTACTGAAACCAAAGCCCTAACATCTCACACTGAACTCCCCTAATTCATAAATAATAGACTGAAATCAACACATGTAGATTGAAATTGACCTGCGAATCGGAGAATTGAAGGCTGCGCAAGTTGATTTACACCAAACTGGAAGCTGCGAAGGCCAAATTGTGTTGTGTTATGGGCCGAACTGTAAATCAAAGCTTTTGTGGTCCTTATAGACAACCCTATGATATTTACACTTTCGTCCTTATACTTTTTATTTTGTAGCTGAAGTTGTAGCTGAAGATGGTGGCCAGAGACCCAACTTAGCTAATAATGATGAACGATTCGGAACCAACCCCCTACAAGTTCTCCATAGAGAAACCACCTTCCATGGACATAATGACTAAAGCTCGGTTTGACAACACGGTCCCAACTATTGTCCCGGACAAACCGGATTCGGAACGCTGTGGACTTTATGAACGATTGAAGGAATTATTCACTACTTCCGATTTTGGTATACTCTTCAACTTGCATGATTTTCACTCGTATGATATATTGTTGGTTGGTTGATTTTCACTCGTATTAAAATTATCGTTGAACATCCAGTTGCTCATGTTCACACACAAAATGGTCTTGCTGAGTCACTAATAAAGCGCCTCCAACTTATTGCTAGGCCATTAATAATGAGAACAATGCTCCCTACTTCGGTATGGGGTCATGCTATACTACATGCTGCGGCATTAATACGCATCAGACCAAGTGCATATCATCAGTATTCTCCACTTCAACTTGCATTCGGTCAAGTACCAAATATCTCACATTTAAGGATTTTTGGTTGCGCTATTTATGTGCCAATCGCACCTCCTCAAAGAACAAAGATGGGACCACAAAGAAGTCTCGGAATTTATATTGGTTTTGAAAGTCCATCTATTGTTAAATATCTTGAACCTCAAGCTGGAAATGTTTGCACAGCTCGTTTTGCTGATTGCCATTTTAATGAGGAAATTTTCCCTATGTTAGGGGGAGAAGTAAAACCGTTGGAAAAGGAACTAAGTTGGTTTGTACCAACATTAGCACATCTTGACCCTCACACAAAGGATTGTGAAAAACAAGTTGAAAAGATACTGCATTTACAAGATATAGCAAATCAACTCCCTGATGCATTTGCAGACACTAAGAGGGTGACAAAATCTCATATACCGGCTGAGAATGCTCCAATTCAAATTGAAATTCCAAAAAAAATTTTTGAAAATAAAATCACTCATGAAATTACGACACGTATGAAGCGTGGAAGGCCACCCGGTTCTAAAAATAAAAATCCTTCGAAGAGAAAAGAGTCAGTGGAAAGGATGATTCTAAAACAAAGGAAAATGTTCCTTTAGAGATGCAAGTTGAAAAAGATCAAGAGATCTCAATCAACTATGCTAGTACTGGCATTATATTGAACCGAAATGAGAACATAAATGATGCTTTCTCTTATAGTTTGGCATGTGAAATTATTGATGAAAATAATGGTGATCCAGAGCCACAGTCAATTACTGAATGTAAGAATCGTCACGATTGGACTGAATGGAAAAAGGCAGTAGAAGCTGAATTAGAATCGCTAAACAAGCGAAACGTGTTTGGACGTATAATACTCACACCTGATAATGTGAAACCCGTAGGATATAAATGGGTATTTGTACGAAAGAGAAATGAGAAAAATGAAATTCTAAGATACAAAGCTAGGCTTGTTGCACAAGGTTTTTCTCAAAGACCTGGTATTGATTTTGAAGAAACGTATTCTCCAGTAATGGATGGAATTACGTTTCGATACTTGATTAGTCTAGCAGTTCATGAGAAACTCAATATGCATCTTATGGATGTTGTTACGGCATATTTATATGGATCACTTGATACTGAAATTTACATGAAAATTCCAGAAGGTTTCAAAATGCCTGAAACATCAAGTTCAAAACCTAGAGAAAGATATTCTATCAAGCTAGAAAGATCATTGTATGGATTGAAGCAATCTGGCCGCATGTGGTATAATAGATTGAGTGAATATTTATTACAAAAGGGATATGTTAATAATCCTCTTTGCCCGTGTGTTTTCATTAAAAAACAAATTCGGGATGTGTAATTATCGCTGTCTATGTTGATGATTTAAATATCATCGGAACAAATGAGGAGATTCAAGATGTAATCTCTTATTTGAAAAAGGAATTCGAAATGAAAGACCTTGGGAAAACAAAATATTGTCTCGGATTACAAATTGAATACATGCAAAGTGGGATACTTGTGCATCAATCAAATTACACGAGAAAGATAATAAAACGATTTAATATGGATAAGTCAAATCCATTAAGCACCCCAATGGTTGTAAGATCCCTTGATACGATCAAGGATCCATTTCGTCCTTTTGTGAGGAATCTGAAGAAATTCTTGGTCCAGAAGTACTTTACTTCAGTGCAATTCTTTGTAGTTAGTCTGCTAGCTAGATTTATTTCTGCCCCTACTAAAAGACATTGGAATGGAATTAAGCATATATTTCGTTACCTTCAAGGAACGATTGATTTAGTATTATTTTATGGGTTTTTTGCCGAAAACCACCCTTCCAATAGGGCAATTTGAGACAAACCACCCCTCCAATTTTTTTTTAAAATAACCACCCCTTAATTGTAATGGTACTCAATCATGACACCCCTTGCACTGTTCCGGCGTTGATTTTCGTTAAACTCGCCGTTGACTCATCTGACTTTTAATTCAATGTCAAATAATTTTAATTTAATTAATTAATTACTAATTTAATTAATAAATATTTAACTAATTAAAAATCATTTTAAAACATTATAAATATGACCGATTGAACATTAAAATGTCACCATATATATAAAATGAAATATAGTAAAAAATATAACGTTAATCTGATTTTAAAATTAATTTAATGGTATAAAATTTGATAGTAAAATAAAGGATTTTTTGCCGAAAACCACCCTTCCAATAGGGCAATTTTGAGACAAACCACCCCTTCAAATTTTTTTTAAATAGCCACCCCTTAATTGTAATGGTACTCAATCATGACGCCCCTTGCACTGTTCCGGCGTTGACTATCATTAACCGTCGTTGACTCATCTGAATTTTAATTAAATTTCAAATAAATCTTAATTAAATTAATTATATATTTTATTTATATATTTATATAAATATTTTTTGTTTAGTTTAGTTAATTTTTATATAGTAATATTTTTAGTAACATTATAATTTATCTTTTTATTCCCATATAATTATGATTACTCTTATAATTTTTGGGTCCTTTTTATAATTTAAATTTAAACTTATGAATTAATTTAAATTTTGTTGATGTTAAATTATTTTATTTATATTACTGTAATATTTTAAGCTTAGTTTATTTAATTTATTAATATTTTTTGTTTAATTTAATAATATAATTTATAGTTTCATTTATATATAATAATTATAATTGGTAAAATTTCAGATCATAACAGAACCATACCGCAACCATAACCTTAACGTAATTGTGGAAAAATGATAATTAATTTTACTATCAAATTTTATACCCTTAAATTAATTTTAAAATCAGATTAACGTTATATTTTATATTATATTTCATTTTATATATATGGTGACATTTTAATTTTCAATCGGTCATATTTATAATTTTTTAAAGTAATTTTTAATTATTTAAATATATATTAATTAAATTAGTAATTAATTAATTAAATTAAAATTATTTGACATTTAATTAAAACTCAGATGAGTCAACGGCGAGTTTAACGACAGTCAACGCCGGAACAGTGCAAGGGGTGTCATGATTGAGTACCATTACAATTAAGGGGTGGTTATTTTAAAAAAAGTTGGAGGGGTGGTTTGTCTCAAATTGCCCTATTGAAATGGTGGTTTTCAGCAAAAAACCATAAAATTAATTATCATTTTTCCACAATTACATTAAGGTTATGGTTGCGATATGGTTCGGTTATGGTCCGAAATTTTAACAATTATAATTATTATATATAAATAAAACTACAAATTATATTATTAAATGAAAAAAAATATATTAATAAATTAAATAAACTAAGCTAAAAATATTACAGTAATATAAATAAAATAATTTAACATCAACCAAATTTAAATTAATTCATAAGTTTAAATTTAATTATAAAACGACCCAAAAATTATAAGAGTAATCATAATTATATGTGAATAAAAAGATAAATTATAATGTTACTAAAATATTACTATATAAAAATTAACTAAACTAAACAAAAAATGTTTATATAAATATATAAATAAAATATATAATTAATTTAATTAAGATTTATTTGAAATTTAATTAAAATTCAGATGAGTCAACGGCGGGTTTATGATAGTCAACGCCGGAACAGTGCAAGGGGTGTCATGATTGAGTACCATTACAATTAAGGGGTGGTTATTTTAAAAAAAAAGTTGGAAGGGTGGTTTGTCTCAAATTGCCCTATCGGAAGGGTGGTTTTCGACAAAAAACTCTTATTTTATCCTAACAATGCAAAACCAGTGTTGATTGGTTATGCAGATGCGGGTTATCTATCAGATCCGCACAAAGGGAGATCACAAACTGGGTATGTGTTTACATGTGGAGGAACTGCGATCTCTTGGCGTTCGCAGAAACAAATGCTACTTGCTACATCATCAAACCATGCTGAGGTCATAGCTTTACACGAAGCAAGTCGCGAGTGTGTATGGTTGAGGGCCATGACACAACATATCAGAACCACAAGCGGCATCTTACCTGCAAGTGAACCCATCACACTATTTGAAGACAATGCTGCCTGTGTTGCTCAAATAAATGAGGGATTCATCAAAAGCGAAGGACGAAGCACATTCCACCAAAGTTCTTCTCGTTTACTCAATAATTAGAGAATAATAAAGTTATCAACATACAATATGTTCGTTCTAGCGAGAACTCGGCCGATCTCTTTACGAAGGCCTTTCCTACTTCAACTTTCAGAAAACATGTTCATGACATCGGAATGCGAAATGTACAAAATTTGTAAATAAATATCTCATGTGTATATGAGAGGGAGCTTTACGAAGTTGCACTCTTTTCCCTTGTTGTGGTTTTTATCCCACTGGGTTTCTTCACGTAAGATTTTTAATGAGGCAAAACGAACATCGTAATGAGCATCCCAAGGGGGAGTGTTATCAATCAAGTATGATCAAGTATGGAATGCTCAACCATTTGAGCTCTTACTTTTCAAATCATTTTGACAAAATGGAAGCTTGAAAACAAACTCCATAAATACACAACATGACAAACATAAGGAGATGATGCAAAGGGTATGTAGAGATCCATAAAACATGGATCTTATCATGGCAAAGTTTAGCTATAAAAAGAGAGCAAATTTGATGCAAGAAAGTACACCTTTCACTACAAGCTTTAAAGCATTTCCTCCATCTTCTTTCTAGCTTCCTTACAATGTTGATTTCTTAAGTTCCATATCTAAGTCATTTCCTAAGCTTGTTATCTTAAGCTCCCTACAAAGTCTCTTACCTTAAACTTCTTTCAAAGCATGAAACCTTTTCTTTAAACCTTGTTATTTTAGTCCAAACTCTCCCTCCCTAAACTTACTTTGTGAAAATAACCCCTCGGTTTATAACAATTTTGATAAATAATGTGTTTTTGTCACTTATCATATATAAACGTCGTGATCTTTGTTGTCACTTATTATATAAGCAGAGGTTGTATCATGTGGATCCATCTAATTTGGTGGACTCGTGGATCCCCTCTTGCATCCGTTGATTGCATTTTTTGGACGCATCAGATTGCGCCACGTATGTGCATTTGTCATGTGCAAGTCACATGTTTCATTAATGCGTTGGCACAATCTGGTGCGTCCAAAAAATGCAATCAACGGGTGCAAGAGGGGATCCACGAGTCCACCAAATTGAGAGGATCCACATGATACATTTAGTAATTCGAAATTGTAACTTGATGATAGTTGACATTGACTCATGTCTTATTGCAAATAAGTGCTACTTTACTAGCTAGCAGTGTGGCATCTCCATATCTTCCAGATCAGTAGAGCGAAACCAAGCCTTCTCTTCCATCACACCCTCACTGTTTACAATCTTTGTGCTGGATTCAGAGTGTTTCTTTGTCCCTGGCGCAAATACCCCAGTCTCAGGGTGGGGCACCCAATATTTGTCACACCGATTATCATTTACCACATCGTCCGGGACTAAAGTGGGTTGACTGTATCCTTCCGGGTTCTTATCGTACATGGAGCTGTGGATTTCCCTAATCAAACAGATACAAGAAAACCTCAAATTCTGCCAATGATAATGTTAACTTAAGAATGCAGTGTTTACCTTGATGAAGTGGATGACACCGTATTGGTGGACTCATGGGAGTTGTTGCCTAATACTCGACTCTTCACTAGTTTTTCCCAATCATTACCATCTCCTTGCTCTTACTGATAGTTGCCATGGAAAAAGGCTTTTTTGCTACTGAGAGCTTCAGTGTAAAATCCCAGCTTCACCTCAGATCTATATATATTTTCCTGCTTTTGTTTATTATCAACCAACACACATGTATGGGGATTGATAAAAGGATAATATTTACATGGTTCCATTTTTGGGTATGGATACTTTTTGTACTAGTATGTCTAGAAATTGAAATGATACCACTGGCGATCAATCCGAGGCGAGTTGCTCATAGCATTGTCATCCGGTAAATATTGCCCATCCAGGGAGGTTCAGTGTCACTGAACATGTTATGTATTTTTACAAACTCCATCCAAGAACATGGGAAGAGGAAAGGGTATGAGTTTCCAAGTGGCCTCAATATGACCCATCTTTCAGCCATTTTTTGATAACTAGTTGGTAAACCAATATCGTTGATATAAACCTCAATTTCGTTGATATAAACCATAACTTCGTCGCTAATTCATTATTCATCAGAACACCTTACCCATCAAAACGAAAAACCTTTCTCGCTCACTTCCCGACATGGAATTGCTCTCGATCTCTGTAGCTATGACGACCCACTTCCCGATAATCCAAACCCACAAATTCTTCACCAATCCTCGCCCAAAGCTCTGCGCTTTATCCCTCCGGCTATGTCTCCGCTTCAGTGAATTCTTCAGCGCCACAGACCTTAGCTCTAGGGTTTGCGTCGGATTTGGGGTTGAGTAGTGCTGGTTCGTCTCTAAGCCCTTATGCTTCCCGGGCGCAGGAGATGGCGACAAGAGCTGCGGAGGCTGATCCTACGCGGATGTTGTTGAAGGAGAGGATTGTGTTTTTGGGGAGTCAGATTGATGACTTTGTTGCTGATGCTATAATTAGTCAGTTGCTTATTTTGGATGCTCAGGATCCTACTAAGGACATTAGGTTGTTTATTAACTCGCCTGGTGGATCTTTGAGGTCAGTTTTCATTGGACTACTTGAATTACCCGTGTTTTGTGATAGTAAGGGGTTAGAAATTTTGTAGTTTTGGTGTAATGAAATGAGAGGCTTGTGTCGTTTTGTGATTAACTCAGTAAAGCATTTATAAGACTGTAGCAGCTTAGCTGGTAATATTGCCTTCCATTTTTTCGTTTCTAGGAGGTAAGTTGTGTGATGGATTTTCTTAAATGACTCACGAGTTTCACTATAGAGCCATTGACAGTTGGGGCGATTGTCTGATTTGTATCATGACAGTCTACTCTCTACTGTAGAGATGAATCCTATTACTGTGATTCTTCATGGAGAGTCAAGGGCCATCATAATGCCAATTGAGACCAAAAAGAGTATGCTTTGGACTTTTGGTTTCCATATATATGCTAGGATTGGTGTAAATTAGCCAGCTGCGCACATCAGGTTTTTTTCATTATATCTGATAATTTATGTGAAGGGAAACACATGTTAACAATTGGTTGGTTATCTACTTAATGGTTACTACTGAATTGTAGTGCTTTATGAATGCCGGGTAGCTAGTGTTTTTAGTGCATGGTAATATCTCAAAATGTGGTTATTGAGGAGGGGCTTTCATTGTTCGACGTAAGAGCTATATCGTTTGTGTCTCTAGTTCAAACATCTCAGATGAGTACTGATTGATAACTACTTACGACCTAGACATCTCGAAAATTTGCACAACCACTGATTAAACTACAGCAGTTCACATGATCATATCATAGTCTCACCTTTGCGACACCATGAATTCCTATGAATTCCTTTGCTTTGTTTTTAACTGATTGCACACCTCTCCTCTTCTGATTGACAGAGAAATTGCAGTATGCTTTTCCTTAACAATTATTTACTGTTTGGTATTTTTCTTTCCAGTGCCACAATGGCCAAATACAATGTTGTGCAACTTGTGAGGGCTGATGTCTCTACAATTGCACTTGGAATATCAGCATCAGCAGCTTCTATCATCCTTGGTGGTGGAACTAAGGGGAAACGACTTGCCATGCCCAATACAAGAATAATGATCCATCAACCTCTTGACGGTGCAAGTGGCCGAGCGATAGACGTGGAAATCCAAGTCAAAGAAGTTATGCACAACAAGAACATTGTGACAATAATTATATCAAGTGATACCGGTCACTCTTTTGAACAAGTTGAGAAAGACATTGATATAGATCGATATATATTCAAGAAGTTTATTCAAGAAGCTTGTAGATCAGATGAAGTTGATGAGGCCATGGAGCTTTTATCCCAAATGGGTGCATTGGGTTTTCATCCAAATTCATCTTCATTCGCTTCTCTCATTGAGTCTCTCGTGGGTAGCGGTAGGTTATTAGAAGCTGAGGCTGTGTTTGTAGAGCTGGTTAGCTTAGGAGTTAGGCCTAAGGCTAGTGTGTATAATGTTTTGCTGAAAGGGTTCTTGAAAAAAGGACAAAAAGGATTTGCGAATAAGGTTTTAAGGAATATGGAGGATTTCGGTGTTAGGAAGAATAAGGAGAGTTATGAGATTTTATTGAATTATTACGTGCATTCTGGTAGGTTAAATGATATGTGGGCAATTATTGGTGAGATGAAGAAAGCTGGGTTTCCATTGAATTCTTTTGTGTACAGTAGAGTTATTGGTATTTATAGAGATAATGGGATGTGGAAGAAGGCAGTTGGGATTGTTACGGAGTTGAGAGACATGGGTGTATCACTTGATAAGTGGATTTATAATATATAATTGATACATTTGGGAAGTATGGTGAGTTGGATGAGGCTTTGGAAGTATTTGAGAAGATGCGGCAAGAGGGTGTTAGGCCGGATATTGTGACTTGGAATTCATTAATTAGGTGGCATTGTAAAGCTGGGGAACTTGATAAGGCCCTTGAATTGTTTTCAGAGATGCAGGAGCAGGGACTATATCCTGATCCAAAGATTTTTATTAATATTATTAGCCGCTTGGGGGAACAGGGAAATTGGGGTTTGATTAAGAAGAATTTTGACAAAATGAATAGGCGGGGCCATCTGAAAAGTGGATTCATATACGCGGTATTGGTTGATATATATGGGCAATATGGTAAGTATCAAGATGCAGAAGAGTGTGTAGCGGCCTTAATATCTGAAGGTCTTCAACCATCGGCTAGCATATACTGCGTATTGGCGAATGCATATGCCCAGCAGGTGTGCTTGTGCTACCTTATCTTTCTTTCAGCATAGTCTCGTGTTTGTTTATTTAATTCATCTAAAACCACTGGCAGACTTATCTATGAGCAAATTCATTCACTGTGCAGGGTTTATATGAGCAAACCGTTAAAGTTCTGCAGATTATGGAAAGATCTGGAATTGAGCCAAACCTTATTACTTTGAATGTGTTGATCAATGCATTTGGTATTGCTGGGAAATATATGGCGGCGGAATCAGTTTACCAGCACATAAAAGAAACTGTAAGGTTGATTCTTAGAATGCTAGTGTTCCATAAGTTGCCGTAAAATTATTTGTCTTGCTTTCCCTTTTACGTGTTACCATATATTGAGACCATTTTTCTTTCGCTAGGGTATAAGCCCTGACGTAGTGACTTATGGTACACTCATGAAGGCATATATGAGAGCAAAGCAATTTCACAAGGTACCTGACCATTCACACGTCTAGTAAGTTGGTCATCATAAGTAATTCGATTTTCAAACCACAGCACAGTAGGTTTTTGCGTGATTTTGGTTTATATGATAATTGAGATATGCTTATAGGAGATTACAACAACTTACTAGAACAGGGATATTACGATCATAAGTTTGTAATTTGTATTATGTTGGGGAAGGGAAAATGCAACAAGATTCTGTGAGGCTTTCTTTTGTTTTTTCGATTGTCTAGTTGCATGCTGCGGTTGTTTGTTTTTGTGACATCTACCTTTAAATCCCTTTGTTTCAAATTCTTGTGCAAAGGTCCCTACAATTTACGAGGAAATGGGATCAGCCGGCTGTACTCCAGATAGAAGGGCAAGAGAAATGCTTCAAACTGCATTAATGCCTTAATGGTCCTGAGACGTATGCAATGTAAGCATATTCGTGTGATAGTTTTTATGTCATGAGTGTAGTCAATCCATTACTTTCAATTTTTTTGACCATATACATTGATAATTGACATGGTGCTAGACTAGAAAAGGCTAAAACATCTCAAGTTATGAAATCTAGGGAATCACTCTCTTTTGTCCAAAATCGTATCTTAAAACCTCCAAGCCAGGTTTGTATGATTTATATGATAATATTGTTGTCATTTTATTTTTTCTAGCCAAATATTTCTTTAGTCATTGTCATTGGGCTTTGATCTGATCATTTTTTTTCTAGAATTGTTTGCTGGTTCATATGTATCTGAATTTACCTGTTCGTGAAAGATGCCATCTTGAGCATTTGTTTTGTAAACCAACTATGGAACACAAGCCAGACCAAATCAGATCAAGTCTGCTGACTGCTATGCAAATTGCTTTTTCTTGACTTGTGAGTACAAAAAAGAGTTCAATCCAGGTAAGAAAGCTATTAATATGCTGATTAATGAATTAACATCGACTGATAAATTATACTAACTAAAGATTATTTCTACAGTTGGAACAGGTAGGGGTCGGCAATGGGCAGGGTCGGGTCGGCCCGGCCCTAATAAAGGCAGGGCAGGGTGGGCTTTTAGGAGTTTTACCACGCCTGATGGAAGCCTTAGGGCAGGGCAGGGTCGGGTCGTCAACTTTTTGATGACCCTTAGGGCATCCGCACCCGTTGAGGAATTTCTATCTCGTTGAGAAATTCCTCGAGAAGCAATTCCTATTACTATTCATCAATATGTAATAGCAATTTGCACAGTTTATGCACCCATCAATATCTCAATGAGATATTTCTATTACTATTCATAATATTTTAATAATTTATATTTTTATAAATTATTTTTTTGGTGTTTATTTATTTATTAAGGTTCAACCATGAATCTGAATTTTGAATTTTCATTTTAATTTTAATTTTAATCAAGTTTAATGATTAATTAAGCAATTAAAGATATTAACAAATTAAGATTAACGCTCCCGATCTTAAATACCAAAAGAACGCCGACGATTGAAGCGAGAATGAAGCAGTCCGCGGCGTCTAACTTTCGATTCGAGTCTGATTGAGAGTTTGAGGACGTTCTTCGAGACGATCCAGACGAGATCGGCTCCGAGATCGTTCTATCTCCTTGGGATATTTCTCTAAACGGTGCGTTTGAAACTGATGAGAACGATCTCAAATTGAGATAGACCGTTCTCAAATTGAGGAATTCCTTCAACCGGTGCAGATGCCCTTAGGGCCGCACTAGGGCAGGGTAAAGAAAGGGTCGATCGAGCCGGGCAGGGCTGACCCTAGGGCCGACCCTTCACATTAGGTCTATAATTCAAAAAAAATTAATTAATTTAATATACTAATAAAATTGTAGCTTGTATTACATAAAATTTATTAAATTCGTTGAATTTTGAATATTTTTCTATATCTAAAATATTATTAGGATTAAATTTAGTAATAGTTTTAAGGGTAAGTCAGGGCAGGGTCAGGGTAGGGTCAGAGTAGGGTCAAAGGGCCGGGTCGGAGGACAGGGTCGGGGCTTTTTTATCTCGACCCTTACCCTGCCCTAGGGCTTAAGGGCAGGGCCGAAACCGGGTCGATTTCAGGGTCGGGTAGGACTCAGGGCCGGGTAGGGTCAGAGCCGCCCTTAGGGCTTTTTGACCTTAGGGTCAAATAATGATACCTAGGAATAGGGTTAAAAATCGGTATTGTGATGGTTCATCTTTCACTGGAGAAGTAATGGCGTATGCATGGTGAACTTTATTATGTAACTGATATACTTAAACTTTGAGTTTTTATATGCAGCCATTCGAGATATTTTTGTTTAAGAAATGAGAAACGCTGCCGCATTCGGGTTTGTTGTAGTCATTTGATGATTTTGTTTCTTGCTTTGGGCTGTTAATAATTAATTGGAATAAATTTGGACTGTCAGGTTATTATGTCTGGAAGTTCAGCCGGTGGATTGTGAACCAATCTGCACTGTGATCGGTTCAGAAGCATGCTTCATCCATCGACTAAAGTTAAATGGCTAGCTGATGCTGGCATTCCCCAAACATCCTCTCAATCAACCCTCAGGACCAGCTATCTTGAAAAGAGGGCTCAATAGGATGCACATCGGTCCAGACCGATCCGTACCGGATCGATTTTTGTCGGGTCGGTCCGGACCGAAAAACCGATTTTTTGGGAAGTCTGGACCGAAGACCGACCCAGACAGAAACCTAACGGTCCGGTCCAGACCTGTCGAGTTTCGGTCCTGACCGAAAAAAACCGACTTCTTCCCCACATTGTTAATTTGATGTTTGCTGTTGAAAATAAAATCTCTGGACTATTTAATGTTTTAAGGTTTGCATCTTTGTGCAACGAATAGATGCTTTGCAGTAGGGGTGCAAACAAGCCGAGTCGAGCCGAGTATCAGGTTGCTCGAGCTCGGTTCGTATAAAATTAATTGTGCTCGAGCTCGGCTCGAGTCGAGTTCGAGCTCTTGCTAGTAAGGCTCGAACGAGCTCGAATCTTCAAAAAAAATTGAAATATTTGAGCTCAACTCGAGCTCGAGTGAAGCCCAATGGGCTACTCTTGATCTCAGCCAAATGGTCAAGAAAGTTTGAGTTTTTTGATTGAATGAGTTGGCTATTTATTTACATTCTCTAGTGACTCCTTCTAGCAACTAGCGATGTGGGATTGAATGGGTTGGATTGAATGGGCATCAATTCATTCAAGTCGGTCATCTCTTCACTAACAAATTTATTAATTGTTTCAAACATGATAACATTATACTTAGTAATAATCCCAACACTCTTCACGGTTCATGATAAGATTACATTAATCGAGTATTAATTGAGCATTAATCGAGCTTCAATCGAGTTGTTCACGAGCTTATTCGAGTCGAGCACCAATGTGTTCATGTTCGGCTCGTTTAATAAACGAGTATCAAATTTTGTTCAAGCTTGACTCGTTTATAAATGAACGAGCTTTGACCGAGCTTTGACCGAGCTTTGACCGAGCTTGTTCACGAGTAGGTCGCGAGTGTATCGATTCGTTTGCACCCCTACTTTGCAGTAATTAAAAATAGTGGGAATCAGTTTCACATAATATTTTACAATTCCATGCCTAAAGAAATAAGCGACTTTCAAATATGCGTAGACTTCTTGTTTGTCTACAATGATGATATTGTCTCTTCTCTATCTCCGTCTAGCTTGGTCGGCTGCTTGTAGCTGCCACCAAAACCACACGAGATCAAAGTATGAAAAAAAAGTCTACATACACAAAGTATGAAAGACTGAAAGTTTAGGTTAGGTTAAAATTGAAATTAACCGACATAAACCGATTTAATTAATCGGTTCGGGTTAATAATTAGTTAATTATATTGTATAATAAATTATTATATTAAATTAATCGGTCCAGTCGGTCCGGATCGACAATCTGACGGGTTTGGACCGGACCGGATCGAAACCCGAAAATTCATAATTCCTGGACCGAGAACCGACCCATATCGGTTTCGGTCTGGACCAACCCGACAAAAATCGGTCCGGTTCAGGTTGGTCTGGCGATCTCGGTCCAGAATGTGCATCCCTAGGGCTCATAAGGGAAACCTATAGCTTTTGTATCAGTCCTTAGCTTTAATGGTTATTCTAAAAATCCAAAAAAACAATCAACTTGAAGATGCTCACATAGTTGTTGAGTCGAGCGACTAGTCGCCGACTTTTCGTCAAGTCACTTCATCCTTCTCGAAGCGGAACGGCAATTCGATGATTGACAAATATAGTGATACGTGGATTGGGAATTCGATTTGTCGGTTAGTCGAACGATTTTTCAGTTGGGCTCACCGACTTAGGCCCAAAAAAGATTAGCAATCAAATTTTCTAGCCTTAAAACGAAGTGTGAATAATTGAATGGTTGTCGACTATCGTCTTCTTCACGCTTGCTGTATCTCGTCTTCTCAATTGTTCTCTGCTGCTGTATGCTCGGCTGATCGACGCTTTTTGATCAAGTGTATCGTGGTGGCTTCATCAGCATCAAATCAAGCTTCTACTGAGTCACCATTAATTGATAGAAATCAAAAGCCACTCAAAAGTAAAGACCCAGCATGGAAATATGGATTTCTACCTGATCCTAATCTCAAAGATTTTACTCAATACAAGCTTTGTGATAAACAAATGTGGGCAGGAGCAATAAGATTGAAGCAGCATCTTGTGGGTACTCCTGAAAACAACTTCATTTAAATATGAAACTAATATTTCATAATAAAATATATTTAAATTTAATACAATACAAAAATATCAAGCGACTATTTGGTGCTAGACACGACTCATCGAGTTGGTTGAAGCTCCTCGACTCGGCGACTCGACAACCTTGGATGCTCATCAATAGTGCAACATGCATTTACAGTTGAGATTCGAATTCAGAAAGAAATAGCAGATGCATAAATTCATGTAGATTTTTTTACGGATAATCTCATTTCATATTCTAATTTTAGGCATTTTGTTTCCCTTATTTTTACTGGGTATTGTGTTTAGTATTGTTCCATCCAACTTGATATGTGTGGCTATGTGATTGTGAATAGCAGAATATATTATGTACGAGTATAATGTTTAGGGGTGTTCATTGGACCCGAAAGCCCTAAAGCCCTAATAAAGCCCTACGGCCTGGCCCGATTCAAGTCTCCAGCCCGCACCCTAGGTCGAAAAAAGCCCGAATTCAAGAGCCCCGGTCCGGGCTAGGGCTTGAATTCTGAAGCCCGATCGGTCTGAAAATCCCGGCCCGATGCTAGGCCCGAAAAAGCTCGACCAAAAAAATAATTTTTTTAATAAATATATTATTTTAAAATTCAAAGTATGTAGTATTTATATCATTTATATAACATCACGATAACGTACAATGAGTGCTAGGTTCTAGGAGGAAGGATAAATAAATATGAGAACGTGAGACACGATCTCGGCCGTTGAATTCTAACAATCCAAGAATGAGATTTGATTCAAAAATATAACCGTCACTTTGAACCGCTAGGGTTTTTTGCAAATGCAACCGCTCATTATATGAAAACCAACTTTAATCTCAATCGTTAGATTAATCAAATCAACGACTAATATTGTGTCCTTCCGTCTTACAATAATAATTTATCCTCCTTGATCCTAACTCCGTACAATGATATAAAAACATTTTATATCTACTTCTAAACACGTATATAATTGGTTAAGTTCATTATATTACAATTAATTCACTATTCGTTGAACATATTATTCAATACTATTATTATAAAAATCTTTATAATGAAAGTGGTTTAAAATATGTGTTTCAAATTAATTAAATTTTAAAAAAATAAAATAAAAAATTGAAAATTAGGTCTGGTCAAACCTAAAAGTCAAAGGGCTTGAAAAGCTCGTGGGCTTTGCGATTTTAATGAGGCCCGACCCGGTCTGACCCGAATTTTTTTTAAAATCAGAATTTTTAGGGTCGGGCCGGACTCGAGCCGGGCTCGGGCCTAACGATTTAGGGCTAGGGCCGGCCCCCTTTGGACACTCCTAATAATGTTTACTTAGAGCATCTCCAATGCAATTAGCTAAAACACTTGATATGTATAAATAGGGTTAAGTTCTAGAGAAACATAACATTTTTGTGAGACGGAGGGACATCATCTTAACCGTTGCTTTTGATTGATCAAGCGGTTGAGATTAAAGTTAGTTTTTAATTAAGTTGGCGGTTGGATTTGCAAAAGATGCAGGGTGGTTGAGAGTGACGGTTATTAATATCAACCGTTGGATTCATACAAATCAACGGTCGAGATGATGTCTCTCTGTCTTACGAAACTTTAATTGTCCTTCTTGAACTCATTCTGTATAAAACAAGTTGTACTTATGGATGCAAATTCACAATCTTCCTGTTGAACTGTTTAGAGAAAAATATATCAAAAGATTTGCAATGGAAGCCGGAGATGTGGGTGAGATAGGCAAATCTGAAGGAGAGCTGATGAGACTTAGATTCGCCAGGATCAGAGTGGGAGTTGATGTAACAAAACCTATAATACAAGGTTTCTACCTCGAGAGAAGATTTAAAGAGCCGGTGTGGATTGATTTTAAATATGAGAGAATTCCTACATTTTGTTATAACTGTGGTATGATAGGCCATGATGTACTCAAGTGCAGCGATCACAAGTCAGAAGCAAGACAATTTCAATGGGGGAATTGGCTTAAAGCCAGATCAGATGGTTATAATCCTCACACAAGAGTCAACCTCGGTGTAGAAGAAATAAAAGATAGTGAAGAAGAGGATTTAGAGCATAGTGAACACCAACATCAACTGGTACGTTGCAATAACTCAGTGCTAAATGAATACCATGGTCCGAGTACAGTGGTTGCAGACGGCCAAAAATTGTTGAGGGTTGTGAATCGACTGGAAATGGTGAAGAAGTTGAACAGGCAAGCGGAGACACTGACTCCCGTGTTTAATGACGGCGAGTACAATTTCCCAGAACATAATAAAAATGGAACATCGGATGAGCTGGAGACCGAGGCAATTGAGGTGCTCGATACAGATGAAGTTCGAGGAGACAAAGGGAAAGCAGTGTTAGCATTTAAGCCTGGAGCAGATGAACATGAAGGTGTAGCGGTGGGTTATTATTTGGGCCCGAAATGAAAAGCCCATCTAAATTGTACCAAAGAAAGAAAAATACGGCCACAAATAATAACAAAGGAGTCAAAAGAAGAAGGACCGACTCTAATGAGGACAACCAACACCCCCAATTATTGAATGTATTTGAAGGCCATAGTTACAATTCTGACCGCGGCTTGTCAGCAAATGCAGAAGAGGAAGAAATAGAGACTGAAGATCTTATGGAAGAGGCGGAGACCGGGCTCCGGTCCCGCCTAGAGAAATGAGTTATATATGTTGGAACTGCCGCGGATTAGGTCGACCGCGTGCAGTTCGTGCTCTTGTCGACCTAGTGAAGTCCTATAAGCCGTGTGTTTTGGGTCTTATCGAGACAAAATTATCCGCAAAAGAGTGGGAGTCTCTTAGGGTCCGAATAGGATTTCAGAATTGCTTTGCTGTAGGGAGAAATGGCCGATCAGGTGGATTAGCTCTGCTTTGGAATTCTGATGTTGACGTACTGGTGCAATCATACTCAAAATTTCATATTGATGTTCAAATTAAGGAATGCTCTACCTTTCATCTGACCTTATTCTATGGGAATCCGAGAATAAACCTCAGAAGGACTAGCTGGGCATTACTCCGTACATTGAGGAGGAAAATTAATGGACCGTGGGTTGTTTTTGGTGATTTTAATGAGATTTTATTCTCTTGGGAGATGGAAGGATTGAGGAATCGAGAGAAGTCTCAGATGAGGGATTTTCGAAGAGCTCTTGAGGACTGCAGTTTAAGTGACCTGGGGTGTTCAGGTAACATTTTTACATTTACAAACAAAAGAAAAGGTGTCAACGAAACAAAGGTGTGTCTGGACAGAGTGGTGGCTAATGGAGAATGGAGAAACTTGTTCCCTAATGCGAGAGTGGAGAATGGCTTTGCTAATGCATCAGATCACAAACCAGTAGTGCTTACATTGAAAGGAATAGATATATGTATCATCACAATAGTGAGTTCAAGTTTGAGCCGATGTGGTTTAGAGAAGGAAAGTTTAAGCAAGTTGTTCGAGAATGCTGGGAGGAAGCTAAAAGTTCAGCAAACTCATTGGGGGATAAGCTTCGCTACTGTGGCAATAAACTATCACAATGGAACAAGAAAAGTTTTGGCAATGTTCAAAAGAAGGTGAAGGAACTGAAATCTGAGTTACTCACTCTTAATGGATCATTCAGATCGGAGGAAGTCGTAAAAAGAGAGGAAAGAGTCACAGAGGAGTTAGACGAATGGCTAGCGCGTGAAGAGTTGTTATGGAAGCAACGAGCGAGATCTGATTGGTTGAAGAGCGGGGATCAGAATACAACCTTTTTCAAAGCAAGAGCAACAAGAAGAAAGGAGAGAAAAACCATTAGTTGCCTAGAAAAGTCTGACGGGTCTCTTGTTTATGATTCAGAGGATATTATGAATGAATTCTTATACTATTTTGACTCTCTGTTTTCATCTTCTTCAGGGGAGGTTCAAGTGAATTGGGACACAACAATGACAGCCGTTCTACCTAAAGTGTCAGAAGAGATGAATTCTAAGTTGATTGAACCTTACACGGAAGAGGAGGTTAGTAGAGCACTTTTCCAAATGCATCCAGAGAAAGCCCAGGGATTGATGGTTATTCAGCAATGTTTTATCAAAAGTTTTGGGGTTTGATTAAGGGCGATGTGTGTGCAGAGGTTTTAAATTTCCTGAACAATGGTGTTTTGGACTTAAGTTTGAATGAAACTCAGATTGTCCTGCTGCCGAAAAAGAATGATGCAATTAAGGTGGAAGATTTTAGGCCTATAAGTCTCTGTAATGTTGCTATGAAAATCATCACCAAGGTGTTAGCTAATAGGCTCAGTGATTGTCTGCCGAGTATAATATCCCAGTCTCAAAGTGCCTTTGTGAAGAATAGATTAATTACAGATAACATCATCCTTGCTCACGAGGCAGCCCATACTATAAAACAGAAGAGAAAAGGATCAAAAGGGTTTTTGTCTATTAAGATTGATATGAGCAAAGCATATGATCGGATCGATTGGCTTTTTTTGAGAAGAATGTTGTCTAGTTTGGGGTTTCACTCAAACTGGATAGAGACAGTCATGAAGTGCGTAGAGACAGTTTGTTATAGGGTAAAAATCAATGGCAAATTATCTGACCCTATCAAACCAAGGAGAGGATTGAGGCAAGGTGACCCAATTTCACCTTACTTATTCATTATTTGTCAAGAATGGTTATCAGCTAATTTAAGTAACATGCAGGACTTGAAGAAAATCGTTGGATAAATATGGCTAGAAACTCACCCTTGTTGAACCATCTATTCTTTGCCGACGATTGTCTGCTGTTTGTTGAAGCTGAGTTAAAGCAGTTAAAAGAGCTTGTATCTCTTCTGAATCTCTATGAAAAGGTAGCAGGACAGAAGGTGAATTATGGAAAATCAGAATTTACCACAAGCCCAAACATGGATGAATATTTGGTTAAACTGTGCGCTAATTTTCTTGATATGAAGAATGTGCCAAGCCACTCAAAATATTTGGGTCTACCCATGACAGTGGGTCTAAACAAAAATGATGTGTTCAGAGATCTTGAGGATAGAATGGAGAGAAAGGTCCATGATTGGAAAAGCTTGACCTTATCCTTGGCCGGCAAAGAAACTATGATTAAGGCTTGTCTTCAATCTGTCCCTCTATTTGCAATGAGTTGCTTTAAACTCCCCCGAAATTTATGTAGTAGATTTACATCATTGACCCTTAGGTATTGGTGGAGCCATGGTAACAAAGAAAAGAATATACATTGGGTGAACAAGGAGATAATGCAACGACACAAAAATCACGGAGGTATGGGTTTTCGTTGTTTTGAGTGTGTTAATAATGCAATGCTGATGAAGCAATTATGGAGAGTGTTGACATTCCCTGAGTTATTAGTGAGCAGAGTACTTAAGGACAAATATTTTAAAAATGGTGATTTATTGTCATACAAGTCAAAGCTCACGGATTCTTTTGTGTGGAAGAGTATTGTTGGAACAATGGATATCTTTAAAACAGGCCTAGAATGGAACTCTGTTGGTAATAGTTATATGTGGAAATATTCGATGAATGGTCAATATTCAGTTAAGACTGGATATCTCCTTGCCTATAATTGGAATTTGTCAAGAAGCAATAGCTTGGGAGAATCATCCAGTAGAGATTTGAGCTCAAAAGTGTGGAAGAGATTCTGGAGAATTAGAGTTCCTGATAGAATTAAGATAGTTACTTGGAGGTTGTTTAATAGAGCGTTGCCAGTCCTATCTAATTTAGCTAAAAGGGGATGTGTGTCAAAAGGAGAATGTGCTTTTTGCGGTTACATGAGTGAGGATTTATGGCATCTTTTTATGGATTGTTGGTGGGTTAGGAGTGTCTGGAAAAATTTAGAGGTGGATGAATGGACAGAAGGAAAGGATTGTTTCCGGAGGGTTGGTTATGGTTCTTATTTAATGAGAAGGATTCGGAAGAGATTAAAAAACAATTGTAGCCATCTGGGTTATATGGAGGAATAGAAACTTGGCTATCCATGAAAAACCTTTTTGGTCAGTGAATCAGAGTTGGTTTTACAA